>OZ022414.1:8092611-8230436 GCA_963989365.1 Rhimphoctona megacephalus
CAACCTGGTGAATTGGCCCGAGCTATTTTTCTCCCTCGTTTCTTTTTGTTTTCTTCTTTCTCCGTTTATTTTCATTTTTATTTTTATTTTTTCCCTCTTTTTTCATTCTTTTTATACGTCTTCTCCAACAGCTTTATTTCCATTTTTATGTCGTTTTTATCCCTCTTTTCCAACAGTTTAATTCTATTTTTACTGCGATTTGCCCCTTCTCTTTTATTATTCTCCTCTTCCAACGTCTTTATTTTCATGTTTATTTCTATTTTCCTCACTTCATTTTTTTATCCTCCTTTTCGAACAGCTTCCGGCAATTTTCCCGACGCTCCAAAGAGGTAGAAAAGGATCATCATGGATCAACGAGAACCTACCGCTATACTCAAGACCGACGATTTGCCCAAGAAGTTGCGTACAACCACACGATTGAGCGAGCAATGTGTGCATATACATATATATATATATATATATATATATATATATATATATATAGATCCACGGGAGTGCCCAAGAAAAGAGCATCTCGAGAAACGACCTTGCCAATTTCCTGCTAAATTACCGAGAAACTTTCCAGAGTGCAGCAAACGATTGCAAAAAATTATTTCAACTCGAAAAAAAGGAACTGCATAATTTTTTGCACGAATTTTCAACGTGGCAAGTACTGCATTTTTCCTTCAATCTCTTGCATTTCCATTTTCGGCATAAGTCAGTTGTTTGTTATATTTTGATGATATTAGTTCGACAAAAAATCGATATTTCGTCTATTTGTCAGAATAGTAACATGTCGAAGTTGCTAAATAATATAGGAAAATGTTATCTTTATGTCATAATAAGTAGGATTAGTATTTTCATATATAAATAAAAATTATCAAATGACATAAAAATGCTGCTACATTTTCATAATTGGTCTATTTCGGTCTAATTTATTTTGTAAATATGTTGCGATTATTTTTTAAATCGCAAACACCGATTAATATGAGTATTATCGAGGAAGCTTCCTTAAGGCAGTGATTTCTGGCGAGCCCACTTTAGTGTTCGTGCGATCAAGTTTTCTCGTCAAAAAATTATACATAGGGTATAAATATACCTAAGGTGAATTATGATAACTATGGTCTCGGTACACGATGTAATAATCGGGTAATAACGTCGGACTTTCCGTTGCTCCGCTGATGTAAGTCACTGATCAGAGCTCTACTTTTGTTACCGTACGGTACGCAGCGATTTTATAGTACTAGTAGTTTAGCAGTTCGTAAACAATGAGGCCATAAAGCTCTCGAGAACAAAAAATATATGTATACAATACACAATCTCGTGAATGAATGATGAAATTTTATGTATATTTAAGTGTGAGTGAATGTCTGCGTGTATTTTGCCAATCGAATCTATCGAACGCGGAAAGACTAATGTACAAAGCGGTTGCTCCAGATGTCTCAAAACTGTATTGCGTGTAGAAGTTGTTCCAAAAAACATGAGTCTATAAATTTTAGAGCAAATAGATTGTGCAATTTTCAATAAAACAATTTTTAGAAATTTTTCTCTACGATATACCGTTTAAAAGATATTAAATAATTAATCGTTTTAGCCTATAGGATGCGCTCATGTGAAGTGGGAGTGACGAGCGTGGAGTGGGGGAGTGCCCCACTCTCGTAACCACGTGGATAAGCTTACGTGCTTCCCTCACTTTGAGTTTGCCACTCCCATTTCTCGTCGACGTAGCGGAATGGTCTGTGACCTAACGAATTAAAATCTTACAAACGGCGGGTCACCGAAGAAAAATCCCAAAGACTTTTTAGGATTACACGATTTATCTGCTGCAGCTTGGGCATGACTTTTGAAGAGCTTCGTATATACAATAATGATGCAAGAAAGCTCAAGACTCGGGACTTCATCGATGCTCCAGGGAGGAAAAACTCTCGGGCATTTATTAATTAATAATCGTTCAGAAGTGAGAGAGAGAGAAGGACTTTGATGACAGAGTCCGCGAACCCTCGTCTTAGAACATCATCTCTTAGTTAATTCCACATAAGTGAAAGAGCGAGAGAGAGAGAGAGAGAGAGAGAGAGAGGGAGAGGACGAGATCAATGGCTGGACTCTTAGCAACATGAATAAACCTGATGATCGCTTGAAAAACCAGACATCCTTTTTTCTCCGCAGCTCGATTGACAACCCCCCAGTCATCTGTGCCACTGACGTTACTTTTTTCAACTTTTTAGTTATATCGAGAGGATGCATGCTCTATTATCGAGCGGAAATTGTGCATCATGCAACTAGCATCATACACAATTAAGAAAAATAAAAAATAAACGACAAAAATCAATCCACGTCGATTAGCAATGAAAACGACGTTTTAAGTGACGCCAAAGGATCAATTTCTTCTAAATAAATAAGCTTGTGTGAAAAGTTGCAAAGTATTTTATAAATCTTCTTGATTTTTTTCACTATTTTGGCATACGATACTACTAATTAAATAATAAATTTTACCCCTAATAACGGTTCCTCAACGACTTCAATCATCTCAATTAGTCGCAATCAACTACAATTAATTACCAATTACTACACCAATCCGAGGTAAACTTTCAGGTTTTGGAGGTTCTACTTGTATAACCAATGAAAAAAGATCGAAAAAATGTTGTTTTTTTATTCACAAAAATCTTGGATTATTAAGAAAACTAACAAAAATTATACTTGGATGATAAGATCTTCGTATATTTAACGTTCGCATTAAAACAGTAGCTACCTTAATGTAGAGCGCGAAGTCTTGGGTCGTTGGGAGTCCATGTTTGACTGTTATGGGTCGTGTGCACTTCCTCTTTTGCGAATAAGAAAGAAAGAGAAAAAAGGGACTAAGCCCTCCAGGAGTGCAACGATATTGCATTATTATTTATTAATTCGGGGCATACGAGATGTGTATCTGCGTGTGGCGCACGTTGCCTCTGTACTCTCTTGGCAACAAAACTTCTCATATATATATATATATATATATGTATGTATGTATTTATATTTTTATACATACATATATATATATGTATAGTATTTTTAATGGTATACGTTAGTGGAGGAGTTCGTAACGTAGAGCGAGGATCACGACTCTCTTATCTTTCAGGAGAGACCTGGTTGCAGCCTCCGGATGTATACCAGCTAAAGTATCCATGAGCTGCACTTACAGTGGTTCTCCAACGAAAATTCAAAATTGGAAAAAAAACTTATCAATTATACAAATATAACTTTTACCGAAGAATGCGTTTTTAATTAGAGCAGCAAAATTAGCTCGAATCTTTAAACTGATGGATGATAATCATGTTGGATAAATAATTGAATTATCATTCAACTGGGTATAATTTGTCGATCGACTAATTGTACGGGGTTCCTGCAACTTTCTTTGAGTTGAAAATTTCTATAATCCTTGAAAAGAGAAAAAAGTTTTATCTTTTAACACTATACACTGAGAAAAAAAATTTGTTCATCGAACTAAATCCATTTTATTTGGATGAAAAATAGTGGATCAAACTATTTTTTTTTTGTTTAATGGTTAATGATGTAGTTTCTTTAACTAAATCATGAAAATTTCTTGTAGATTAATCAACTAAATCACCGTAGCAAAATAATTTTGTTTAAACAACTACCATTTATTATTTGCTCACGAGTACTTTTTAGTTCCTTTAACGCAATATTTGTTTAAATCTCAATTATCAAAGGGACTAAACAGCATTGTTAGGATAAATAAATGAATTAGTTTATTCGAATGATATTTTATTGGATTAACATTAATTTGTTTGGCTGCGTCGCAGTTTTGTTGGCTCGACTAATAACTTGTTCCAGCATTCATAAATTATTTAGTCTTATTTCAAAACTATTGTGCTGCTCGTGTCGAACTAAATTTTTTTGTTGAAAGAAACAAAATTTGTTTCGGTCAACAACAATTTTTTTCTCAGTGTAGTATTAAGTGCCAATAAAATTGTAAATATAGTCAACTTTCATCTATCTCCCGTTCTTCATTGAAGAACAATTGTTCATGAAATTGTACGTATGAAAAAAGGATTTGAATCAAGTTTTCAATGTCCTACAGCTGTTAAAAATTATTGTCCCATAACTTTTCGAATACCTTGTACGTTTGTTGTTAAACAATCTTGTGGGATCAATTTGAACTTGGATTCTGCAAGAAAAAGCCAATGACTATACCTTTTTCCTGACGTGATACCGTTTACGATGATAATTCATTGATTACGTGTATACTTTTAATTATAATTTGTATGCTGGTTTCGTCTTTTTTTGTTTTGTTTTCGAAGAACAACGACTTCAATCATTCTGACAGCGAGAAATCAATCCCTTTTTATAAAGTAGGACTGTGACGTATGAATTAGCTGTTCATTGTCATCGCTTTTCCGCGATTCTGATTGGTTCGCGAAACGCGACCGTTGCTGAGCTAAATTCATTCGGACTAAGTCTATTCGGTCTGTCAAAATGACAGTTCGGAGTTCAGCCATCTCTGACTATGCAACGCATGAAATTGCAGTTTTGTCACTGCTTTTCCGCCGCTATTCTGATTGGTTCGCTATGATGTTGCACGTAGCTCGCGTCTCATGTTAGAAGAATTCAAGTCAAATTATGACTCTGAAGTTATTCTTTCCGTCCTAAAATGTCACAATGACAGCTGGTCCTTCAAGAGATCTATAACAACTCAAATTGGTTTTTGACAAATCGCGGATAGAAAAGAATAATAGCGAACTATAATTATTCTCAATACATCTCGAAAAACGGCAGATTTTATTAAAACTTAAATAAATAAAAAATAAACAATAATCTTTCATGTATATATCATTTTTTTAAATTCAGTCTGACGGTTTCGTTAATATTAAGGTTTAATTTATTATTAAAAATAACGTTAGGCAAGAAGTTAACGCGCGCGAAACGCTCGTTTAAATCGTCGTTTAGTTATAAAAAAAATGCATCATTGATTGTCAAATGGCAAGACTGCAGGCATCACGAAAAATCGTACTGTGCATCGTGTCTTTCATCTGCATGAGTCCCAGCGGCCTTTGATGATTCATCCAATATAAATTATCCTGCATAAATAATATCGTATGTGACGAACAGTGAGATAGTTGAAGTATCAAGATAGGACGCTAATGGGAACAATATAAATAAAATATGAATTTGTAAACAATCAAAGTGTTCCGAACGAATGAAAAATGAATACGAACTATTTATTAAGCAGCTATTTGCTAATTGGGATACCAATAAGAATCATTAGTATTTTAACTTTTGCCTCCTATGAAAAATGCGAAAGGGGTTGCATATATAGAAGAAAAAATGGGAATCCTCATATACTGGAACTAAATGTTTTATCTTTCTCGAATAAAGTTTAGTTTTGAAATGATTGAATATGAAAAGTTCGGACACCCTGTATACGTATGTGAAATACCAAAGTACGTTAGTGTTGTTTTTTTTACTTGTTGGCGCATTTACTATTCTTATTGTGTCATCTTTGTCTCGTATTTTGCTGGTTCTATCTGTCTCTCTCGGGCTGGTCTTTTCTCGAACCGGACCTTATGCAGAACAGGGACGATTTTACTCTACCCGCCTCTCCTCCATCGCGGAATGGCTTGAATAATATACGTTTGAAGTTAATGGTCTCCATTCAAGGCGTCTTTAGTCTCTCCTCTCTTTCGCATCACTTGTATATCTATATACATCAAGAAAATGTAAGCAACTTGTAAGTATACTGTTCTGACGCAATTTCAAATCCCTTCCTTATCCAAATACGAACCTCTTCACCGCTGCGTTATTCGCATGATCGAAATTCGATTACAGTCAAGATCAAATACTAAAAGAAAATTGCATTTTTTTGAAACTCATTTGAATGAAAATGGAATTAATTAAAAAGATAAAGAGGAATAATAAGGAGAGCAGAGAACAATCAATAAATTAGTGGAAAGTGTAGAAAGAAAATGAGAATGCTTTTTTAAATCCGAACCGGAGAAAACACACGAAAAAAGAGGAAACAGAAAACAAAAAAACAGAGAAGATGAAAAAAAAATGTAGAAAGAAAGAAAATGAGCCAAAAAGACGAGAAAAAGGCCAAAATGAGAACCGTAAATAGAAAAAAGAGAAAAAAAATAAAATGAAGATAAACAGAAATAATATAACGAGAGAATGACGGAATTCAAATAAGAAAGAAAGAGAGAAATGACGAAAAAAGTAAAAGAATAGAAGAAGAGCAATAAAGAATGTGAGAAAAGGAAAGAATGGAAGAATAATGGAGAAAGAAGAACTCGGTCGAGATTCCCGCGCGTGTAACTTTAAACTCGCACGTAATTTAAGACTGGATGTCGCGAGAGAGGGCGAAAGCTTGAAAGAGGAAAAACGAGATAAAAAAAAAAAATCTCCGAGTCGAGAAAAGAGAAGTTTACGAAGAGACCTACGTAATTGCACGTATATGCGATTCAACTGAGAAGAGAGTGTACAATAACGCGAATGCACGCCCGAGACTTGTTACCGTACAAACAAATATACACTATGTACATTCAACGAACCCCAAAGACATGCTTATAATACCTTATATCTCTAACATTTGTATATCACTCTTTTTATTGTATAGAGGAGTTTTCAGACATTAGGGAAATAGTTTTTTCGATAGGAAGGATTATAATTGAATAAAAAAATTTGTACCATTCGACGAGATAAATTTTTTTTTTTACCGAAGATTGAATTCTCATTCGAGAAGAATAATTTTTATGTGACGAGAAAAAACAAAAGTAAAACAGATTTCTCCTACCTTTTACTTCATAACTTTTAGTTTTTTTCTTAACAAATATTTCATTTGTTTATGAACTTTAAATACAAAATATTAGATAAGGGAAAAATCCCTGCCTCTTTGCTGTTTTTTTCGTATAGATATTATTTTTTGGATATTCAATGAGGACGATATGAATTGAAAGTTAAAAGTTGATAGAAGAAAATCCCTTTGTGTTTTGAATAATTAAATGTCATCTAGTTTCGAAATATAACTCCGCACTTTTGAAATCACTCGAATTCTTGCCGACGGATTCTCTGAATTCTCGTATGATTGTTGCAGGATTTCTCTTAACGTTCTGACGTGATAGCAGGCCGCGTATTACATTTTTTATTTTATAATAAAATGATTTGGAACATAAAAAATAGAGAAAGAAAAATGCAACTCGAAATATAAAGAATAAAACTAAATTAAAGAAAAAATAAATTAACAATATCAATGTAAAATAAAGAAAGAACGAGGTAAAGGACTTTAAAAAAATTATGGATACCGAATCTAAACGGATTCGCCGGCGTCGCTCGTCGTCTTCAACCACGCCTGTTAAATCACTTTTTTCCGATTTACCTTTGAAGACAGGGCCGTAATAAAAAAGAGAAACAGGAAGAATTATCCATTTTTGTCCGAAATGTGACCCTTTCAGCCCTTTTAATGGTTGTCTTCCTTTTCACGATTTTGTTCTTTTCTACTCTAAAAATCAACTTCGTCTCTGTCAATTTTTTTTTTTTTTTCAAGAGCAAAAAACATTTTTCATGAACCTTATAAAATGAATGCGACATATTTGAATATTTGGAATAACGTTGTTTGACATATTTTCCTGAATTTAATATATTTTTAGGCAAGAAAACATTTTGTTTAACTTTGTTAATTGATAAATTTGTGGCTCAAAAAAATGTCATATGAAAGTTAATTTTTTTCTTTAAGCAGGTACGAAAACATGAAAAATATCAATTACTTGAGGAAAGATCGAGATAAAAAAAAATTCTCTTGACCAAACGAACACGATACAGGGAACATTATAATAACAGGGAAGAAATCAATAGAAAAAAAGAAAGAATGACTACGCGGAAACTGGCTCATCTTTCACGATCGTTACAAGAGTATAAGAACTAAGAAGAATTGAAGGATAAACGAAACGAAGGCTTCTTTTTGTTTTGCAGCATCCCTTGTATATTCCTCTTCTTGTCTTCGTTCGTGCAAGATATATTCTCTTTGACGAAGCGAAACCATTTTGCTCCGCACGATGCAATTTTTGCAATCCATAAACCCTTCTACTTTTGCCAAGTAATTTTTCTCATTTCTTTCCCCTTGTAATCATCGAAAAAATCCTCGTTGAAATTTTTCTCTTATCGTACTTTCAATTCATCCAGACAAGCAGCTGTAGTACAACGAGAAAAAGCAAAACAGAGAGAAAGGAAGAGATTCAAAAAAAGATAAAATGAAGTTGTAGTACTACGGAATGCTAATAGGAAATTCGTGACTCGCGACTTTCAGAATCACCATTATAATTATTATGAGTTACTATTCGTGCGACGATGACGCGAAAATTAATTAATTCTGAAACGTGCATTGACGATATTCCTGAATTTTTTTCCTCCGTGAAGTCGTTTTTTGAATATGAAGCAGTTATGCTTCCCTGCCTCCGAGCTTCATAGATAATATCTTGTGATTTGAGTTACTTTGAATCGATGCTCATTTTGTCTGACCTTCTTGATTCTTATTAAAAAACACACACACACACACGCACACACACACACACATTTGAGCATTTCATAATTGTTGCCATTTATTAATTCGTGGTAAAATGGCTTACGTAAATGAGCGACGGTAAAATTTGTGAATTTGAATGGATACGCGGAACTCAAAAAATTTTCACGCGATGGTTTCATCTGTCACCCCCCACCCCTCCTGTATAATGGGAAAAAATGTACGTGTAAATACGATTTCGAGAACGTGAGGACAATTTCAAAAAGACACGTGACAATAGAATATAATCTTAAAGCGCTCTCGGGTCGAATCTTTTCAAAAGGGATGGAAATAACCCTCGAAAT
Organism: Rhimphoctona megacephalus; assembly: GCA_963989365.1. Classification (NCBI taxonomy): domain Eukaryota; kingdom Metazoa; phylum Arthropoda; class Insecta; order Hymenoptera; family Ichneumonidae; genus Rhimphoctona; species Rhimphoctona megacephalus. The sequence continues at coordinate 8,101,444 of OZ022414.1, forward strand.
AGCAATAGAAATCCTCCGAGTTAAAAAAAAAGAATCCTCTTTGAAAAATATGGAGGGGAAGAGATCGAAAAAATAGGATTTAAAGCTAAAAGCGGAGAGGGAGAAAGACAGAGAGCGAGAAAAAAAATCCTTTGTGCCATGGCGGTCCATAATTCATAGGGGGTTGATTTGAGGGAGGGCGAAATATCTCAGAGTTTCGCTTCGTACCAGCCTCTATTTGGCAAAGGGTTCGACCCTGCAAGCAAGCCCGCCTATAAAGCCACAGTTTTGCGTTGCGTTTTCATCCCCCGTATATTTTTTCACCCCACTGGGAAAAAACGAGCCTTAAGGAGATTACTTTTCGCCGCCTATTTTCTCGCGAGTTAAGGGGACGAGGATTCGGGCCTATGCTCCAGAAATTGCGTTTCGGCCATTGCTCGAACGATAGAGGGGGGCGAGTTCATCCCCTACGGTGACAGCCAACCCTGAAGCAAAGCGGTGAGTTGGGAAGGGTGTGGCAATCCTTGGATCTCCAAAGAGGGTGAATTAAATGCTAATCGCGATGATGAAGAACGCGAAGGGGTGAAATTGAAGTATCAACCCTTATATAAAACGTTTTAAATGTACAGATCTATATATTTTACATATACAATTTTACATATGTACTTTATATAGAAATATATACATACATCCATATAATTATATATACATATGTGTATATATTTATATTGGATACGAAGCATCCCAGCTCCATCGATTTTTCTCTCCCTTATACATGAGATAAAAAACACAGCCCACGTACACACGATGTTGATGCAATGTACGCACACAGTTGAACGAATAAACGCACACACGTGTGGCAATTATTTCACCAACGAGTAGGGAACTTTTCGATAGATAGACCAACGTGGACCCGACGCGTCCTCACATTCAAACGGCCGGGTAGGAAGTGCGTAAAAACCCGCATGAGAATCGGCACACATGTATTCATACGACTGTATGCGTATGTATGCATATACAGACACGCACATGTATATGTGCACATAAATACGTGTCCGGAAACACAGACACGAAAAAACGAACACGGGTATACACTCGACGGCGAGAAACGAATGAAAAAAGTCGCAGAGCTTTTGTGAGAACGAACGTGCGAGCGTATTCACAACTCTAAATTTCTCGCTATTATTTCCTTATTTTATTATCACGGTAAAGATGAAAAATAAATATATTTAAAAAATTTGCGGTAGTGTGGAACGAGTTTTAGAATTTTTTTGGAAGAAAAGTTTGTTTGGCTTCGTCAAAATTTGAGAGAATATTAAATTTATGTGCGAAGTGTGGAGAGGGTGAAAATTCGGGCTTGGGTTATCGAAGCCTATTGTGTGCAAAGATTCTTCGCCAGAATGGCGAGTAATTTTGAAAAACTGTAACGCGAATGTCAAATATACAAGATTTTTGACGGCTTATTGATGGTTTTCGAAGTGTGTTGTTTTTTTGGTTGGTTGCTTTATGATGCGTCGATGGTTTTTGTGAAGTGAACTTCGAGCGAGTTGACGTGGAAATGTGATGCTATTTCACTATCTCCGGCGCCCCATCCTCGAGCTAGCAATTTTCTTCTATTTTCTTTCTTTCTTATTTTCTTTTTACGGATTTTGTTTTTGGTATTTCCCTTTACGCTCGTCGGCACTATGTGTGCGCGCATTGCTAGACGCAAAAAGCTCGCGCTTGCGTCAACCCACGCCGCGTCATGTGCGCCATTGACGAATCTGACGAAAACGGTTGCATCAAATATGTATATATAAATATATATATATATATATATATATATTCGCTGTTAAGCCGTGGCTTCACTCGCGTGTTAAAAAAGTTTAATCAATTTAATTTTTTAATGTTTTTGGATTTTTTCGATTCTATACCCTGCTCCGTCATACGCACCGTATGCATGCCAAATTTGGTACGATTCATTGATTGGTTAGACAGTTATAAGGTAATAAATAAACAAACTTTGAGATTTACGATATTAATTAAGGCAAGAATAGGATTACGATTAGGATTAGGATGTGCGTGAGTTTATTTTCATCCTCTTTATGTACAATTTTCTGATTTATCCATCTTTTTGATTTATTAATTGAGCATTTATTAATACTAATATTTTTTCAAAGTTTATTATTTTCCAATTTTTTAATTTCTTGATTTTTCAAATTTGTTTATATGCAAAAAATTAGTTTAATATCATTTTTAATATTAGTTCAATATTATTTCGTTTAAATGACGTATCCTTTTATTCCAAATATTTCATTCATGATCGACACAGTATTTCGATACATTTTTCTAGATGGTTTTTGAAACTTTTTTTGTTAAACAACGTTCTAACAGAGAAGATAGCTCGTATTTCAACGATGCGACTCTTCATTTAGTAATTATAATTCGCTCTATAAAGCAAGATAATTGATAAAAGAATTTTCATCAAAATAACGTAATAATCAAATTATATTGAAAATCGTAATATATAGAAAATACGAAAAATAATAACACATATAACGAATGGCGTTGCTGCAGACTTATAGGGGAAGGCCGGGCAAAGAGGAACACCCGGGCAAAGCGGAGCACCCCCCCGAAAAAAGTGAAATTTCTATTTTCAGTGGAAAACTGAAAAATTCGATCATTCGATAATAAAAAGTAGTATTCACTGAAACGACTGATATTTCTAACATAAAAATTAAAATATATTTATTAATAAAAAAATGAATATTCAACGAAAATGTGTATGATCAAAAATTTATTTTGCTGCAAAACGGAGATGTGAATATTTCACTAGTATAAGAACATTACTAACGGTGCTGTAAACATGTTTGAAAATTATTAATTGTTCATTAGACTGATGCAAAATGTTTTATTTTTTTTATTTTCTTGCTCGTGCTCGTGTTTTCTTTGGATATGAAAGGAAAAAAAATCTGTTTAAAAATGAGCTCAATACGGCTCAATATTTAGAGGTGACTCTCTTGACTTTTATTGATGTTTTAATTTTTTTTATGTTTTATTTTAACTTTCTTGCTCCCTCTCGTACATGTTTTTTTTAGATATTGATGAAAAACAAGTTCTGTTAAAAAATAAGCTCAATTGCTCTATTTTCAGAGGTGTCTCACCCAACTTTTATTTTTATTTTTTCAATCGCACGATTTTTAGATTTTTTATTTTCGGGCAAAAAGGTTTTCCTTTAGAGATTGATCGTATAAAAATTCTGGCGAAAAAAATTATCTTAATTCGTCAATTTTCACAGGTGTCTGTATCGACTGTAATATGATTATTTGATGCCATTTTTGAGACTATTTTATGGGCATCCTCCCACAAAATCTATTGAAAAACACAACATTTTTTTTGAATTTTTGTCATAAAAAAAATGCACGACATATTCCGTCATCATCTTTACAACGCCAAAAAAAAAAATACGTAACTCGAGAGACGACGACTCGACAAATCTGACGTAAAAGTACCAAGAAAAAAGTTGAACCATTTGAGGATGGTTATCGCAAAAAGAAGCATAAACGAAAAAAAATTTCCACAATTTTTAACAATGGTTTAAAAATAGAGTTGCGAAAATCCCGGACTTTTTACGTTCGTTTGTTTATAAAAAAAATTGATGAACAAAAATTAATTATTTGGGACAGAGCTATAGCGAGACTAATGACAGGGAGAATATCGAAGAAAAAAATTGATTACTTCAAAAAATTTGATGGGAGGGTACTCTCAAATGAAATTATTATGAGTAAATAAATAAATAAATAAAAGTCATAATGGGCATCTCCAAAGTCTTAAGAATTAAGCTCATTTGTTAATGGGACTGTTATTTCAGCAATATTGGTAGAAAACAGGTTAGGTCGCACGAAAATTATTTATAATTATTTTTCAACAGAATTTTTCTTTCATCGATATCGAAAGAAAACATGAGAGGAAGCAAAGAAGTTAAAAAAATGGTGTTTTTAAATAAAAAATATTTCTAAACAATTAAAACATCAATAAAAGTCGAAAGAGTCGCCTCTAAATATTGAGCAATTGAGCTCATTTTTTATCAGAGATTTTTTTCATCAATATCCAAAGAAGACACGAGTAGGAGCAAGAAGATAAAAAAAAAACATTTTGCATCAGTCTAATGAACAATTAATAATATTCAAACATGTTTACAGCATTGTTAGTAGTTTTCTTATGCTCGTCAGACATTCACATCTCCATTTTGCAGCAAAAGAAATGTTTGTTCAAACAAATTTTCGTTGAATATTTATTTTTTTATTAATAAATATATTTTCATTTTTATGTTAGAAATATCAGTCGTTTCAGTGAATATTACTTTTTCAACGCATGTCCCGAGTCAAATGATCGAATTCTTCAGTTTTCCACTGAAAAAAGAAATTTCACTTTTTTCGGGGGGGTTTTCCGCTTTGCCCGGGTGTTCCACTTTGCCCGGCCCTCCCCTACAGTATCTAGAGGGCGTGTGAGTTCGAGGTAAACGAGATTGAGAAATTTGCATCATTGGAGAGCATACGAGAAGAGGTCCCTGACCATATTTTGTTGCCGCACGGTGAAGCGATCGAAAAAAAAAACGCATCCCTCCGCTTGAATCGACTTTGTCCTCGTCATCGATGCGGCAAAGATTTTCACTTGCGATCATGGCGAACTCGCCAGACTACTCTTGCGCGACCAAGTAATATTAATAAAAATAAATGAGAAGAGCAGAAAGAGAGAGAGAGAGGGAGAGAAAAAAGGGGAAGAAAATGATGAAAAAAAGAAAGGAGACAGGAAAACGAGCCAGACTGGTCTTATGAATCGAGCGAAGACAAGATAGGATGAAAAGAAACAGAGAAAAAGACGGAAAAAGAGAACGAGAGAGAGAGATAGAGAGAGAGAGAGAGAGAGAGAGAGAGAGAGAGAGAGAGAGAGAGAGAGAGAGAGAGAGAGAGAGGGAGAGGGAGAGGGAGAGGACACGAGGAATAAAGAGAAAAAGAGGGAAAGAGAGAGAGAGAGAGAGAGAGAGAGAAAGCTTATCGACAGGGTTAGTGAGACGGCCAAGTCTGATCGCCAAACAAGATTATTGTACGCTGCACCTTCTCTCTCTCTCTCTCTCCCTCTCTCTTTTCTTCCCTTTTTTCTTTCTGTCTCTATGCGCATATAAATAAATCCGTGAGATGGTGTACTTACATATATTGAAAGTCAAAATATACACAAGTGCAAATGGCGATAGTATTTGCTAAAGAGATAACTAAGACCGGTTAAGTTTAACTCGTCCAGACGTTATTACGCGAAATACCGTACACCTTTATATCCAACGTTTCGACGACCCCATGCAATAATTTTAATGCTTACGAAAGCAAAAATAATTCGATAGATTTTTTTCGGTAGGATCAAAAAAAGAATGAATTTTAAAATTGAACGATTCACGATTAATTTATTTTTATTTTTCAAACAATTTCACCAAAAACTAATAACGTCGATTTCACTGATAACCGTTTCGAGCACCAAGTATTTATTGTCCGCATATATATGCGTCATCACCAGTTTGGACACGGAAATTTTCGGCGCATATGAGTATGCGTCATTACCAAGTTAACTGGTTAATCGATTTTTCTAAAATTATTGCACGATTTATCTCTTAACCATTTGCCCTCTCTCTTTCACGATCATTAGTGTAGTACGTGCGCTGTGATCGCCAGAAGGGGCGAAGCCTCATTGCTCCCTCTAATGATACAACAAAGTCGATAATTTGCCTAGGCGAACCGCGAACATACGAAAGTCTAACACAAGAAACGAGCCCACATCGGGAGCGAAGGTAAAGAAAAGTTGAAGAAAAAAAACTAAAAGAGAAGAAAAATGGTATATATCCATCGATATAACATGATATATAACGAACTATCGAAGAAGGGGTCAAGCGGTCTTTCTATCTCTTTCTTTCTCGCTGGATGCTGCAAAAGCTGCCTAGTCCATGGTGATCTTATGTGCCTGTGTGTGTTCGCAAGTAGCCGACCACATTCCTCCTACGTATTTATCGTAAATCATCGGTTGCGCGCACGCGGCTAGGAGCGGAGCTAAAGAGAGAGAGAGAGAGAGAGAAAGAGAGATTTAAAGAGCGCAGCGAGCGCAAGCGGGAGCACAGAAAGTCGGGATAGGTCCAGGAGAGTGCGCTAAGCGCGCGAGTAACGAGAACGCCAACTAAACGGATTGGTAAACGGTCAAGCGTTCCTCCAACCCGATATAAACGTATTGAAAGCTTATAAACAAAAGGGCGTAATCGATCAACCTTCCTCCGATCAAATCCTGCACTCGAAGCCCTTAATACGTGCCAATAATCGAGATGCCGTAATAATGATCATAAATTACATATTTTTGTGTGTGTTCAATCTGAGAGGAAATTTTCTCCTCGCTATAAAGCCCTCTCTCGCCCTCGCCAATCCCGAGACTTCGACAGAGAATCTCACTCACTCTCTCTCTCTAATTGTCACAAAATAATTTACAGGCCCGATTATATGACCATATACCGATCCTGAACCTTGTCTCGAAGCTTTACAGCAATCCTTAGTGTGTAACTACAGGCTTTCTCAAAACTTGGACTTCCGGCTCGCAGGGCGAGAAGATCATGAAATTCTGAATAGAAAAGTCTTCTGGCATTGCTCTCTTCCATGCGTTGTTACTGAGATATTCAATAATTAGTACCAAGGAATTAAGAGCCCCGTCGGCAAAACAAGTTCATTATTCTCCACAGGTGTAAGCGCGCCCCACTCTTCCAGCAACCGTGATCGCCACTCCCTTTTCTTTTTATCAACGCGTCGGATTGGTTACCGCCAAATTTTTTCGTATCTCGCGAACAGAACACCAGAGGGAAAAATGTCCAAAGACTAATCGTTTTAGAATTTCACGATTTACAAGTTTTTCCGATTTTTAAACTTTCAGCAACAAGTCCAACGAATTCTAGCCGGGAAAAAGGCGTAACTCGCGGTATTTAATACAAAGTCCCATTCAAATCGTACCTTTTTAGTATTCCCTTATCTATATCTAATGAAGTCAAGTTTGAATGAGAAAACTCGCGCGCTCAGCTGCTGTGAGATAATCGTGAACGGCGAAGAGACCATATAACTGCGAGATAAGTTAATAAACACCTCGTGTCTTGGGGCGTTTAAGCTCGAGAAGCCTTTTTCCTCTTTTGCCTTCTCTCTTTCTCTCTTCCACCGTTTTTCTCTTTCTCGTTTCATGCACTCACGAGAATTACACTGAAATACAGGATAAATTGTGCTACGAGAATGAGAAAACGAGTATCCAGAACTTTCCGTGCAATGTTCCATAAGAAGTTAATACTCGTACACAGACCACGTGTGTGTGTGTATATATATATATATATATATATATATATATATATATATATATATACACATTCAATCGAGGTTTGCTGTACGGGTTTTCGATAAGGTAAATTTATTCCCGTTTGTTGGGTGGCGATCGTCCGAGTCCGCGGAGCTCTCGGATTATTCGACGATAAACACCTATGAGATCACTTTATCATAATGAAAATCGTTATCGTACGTGATTTCTCCTCTTCTCATTTTATTTTCTATCTGCTATTTTTTTTGCGATCCCGCAGCACCAATAAGCAAAAACGTATATGCACACAGCAGCAAATTTCTTTACTACGAGATATATCTTTTCTCTGTGTGCAATGAGATCCGCGCATTTTATCGCGTTATCGCGCGATTTTTATCGTCCCTATGGGTAATTCAGTAAATAGTTGCACATGTGCTCATAACTATGGCCTACGTGTATCGCATTACGGTCTCAATAACGAGACCACTCTTTAACCAGCTCTCCAATTTTTCAAGCTTCTTTATCGTATTATCGGGTCGGTAAATTTTTTTTTATTTGCCTGTACTCAAAAACACAACTATTTACTTCTTTACTTTTATGGATTGAAAACAATTGATAAATCCAATGTCGAATTCACTACATTTCGGTCTTAATAATAGTCGAAATAAATCTGACAAAAGATTCACGGTTTGGAAATCTGATGCCATTATTTTTCGAAGGGAAAAATCATTTGATGAGAAAAACCATTTTTTAAGATAAAATAGCTGATGCAGACTAGTCAAATGTGTGCTAAATTTTCAAAATACATTTATGCAAAATTTAATGCACTAATTAAATGAATTGATGGTTGATTTGTATTACAGTATGTCTTATTAACCTAAAAAAATATTAATAAAAATAGATTTGCAAGACATACAACTGATAAATGCAAAATTCCACGAAGTCATATTTTTTTCGAGATTTTTCAAAGAATAATCCGTATTTTTCAACCGATTTTAATGCACTACGTCTTATTTTGTTCCTCAAGAGATTTTCTACGAATTCACCGTATGGATTTTTTTCTGAGCTTCATCGTTTTACTGTTGTAGCCAATTGTTTAATTGGCTAAAAAAATGTTCATAAACCAATTGCTGTAAATTTCGTACTAACAAGTTTAGAAAAAAACCTATGCAGTAAATTCGCAGAGGATCTCTTAAGGAACAAAATAAGATGTGGTGCATTAAAATCGCTTGAAAAATACGGATTATTATTTGAAAAATCTCGATGAAAATATGACATCATGGAATTTTGTAGTTATCAGGTGATGATTTCGCAAATCCATCGTTAGTTAATTTTTTTAGATTAACAAGACATGCTGCAATGCGCATCAACCTTCAATTAATTTAATTAGTGCATTAATCTTTGCACAAATGTATTTTGAAAATTTAGCACTCATTTGACTAGTGTGAAGCAGCCATGTTACCTTAAATCAGAAATTAATATCAATTCAAGAGAATCGCAATTAGATTTTTTTCCAACAGATCAAAATATTTAACAATAATAAAAATAAGATTTATCATACGCTCTATATGATATATAGAATAATAACAACAACAACAACAACAACAACAACAACAACAACAATAATAATAATAATAATAATAATAATAATAATGATGATGATGATGATGATGATGATGATGATGACAAAACAACGCGTTGGATAAAAATGATGAAGAATTAAATAAATGAAAAATTCTAAATACATTGTTTTCTCAATTTTTCTGTTACAGCATGACCCAAAATTTATCGAGTGACCTCGCGCGACCCTCCACCATCATCATAAACTTCATCCAGTTGTACCGGTTTGTCAACAAGGGATGAACAAGTTTGGTGGCAAAGGGCAACCGGTACGCGAAGAGAATACGAGGCATAAAAAAGAAGAGGGTCAAATGTCGGGGTTGATTTGGGCCTTAGCGGTCCTGTGGTGGCTGCTAACGAATCCTACTGGCCTGCTAAGTCCCAAGTTACCTCTGGCTCGATCGACGAAAGAGATAAGCCGTAAATGCACACGTATTATATCTATTAATAATAATTTCTTTATTTACTTCTTTGATATTTTTGGGTACTATCCTTTTCGATTATTTTTGATATTCTCTAATTTTTCAAAATTTTTTTTCAACAAATACTAAAAACTTTAAATACTAGTGAAGTAAAACACGAAAATAATCAATTAATTACATATTTATTGATTGAGCTCAATTACTTAAAATTTGAGAACTTATTGTCTAGAAAATATATTAAAAAATTTGATATCAAAAGAATCATTTTCTGAAATATTACAGGAATAATCAATTAGTTAATTAAAAAATAACTCTTAAAGTATCGAATGATTTCGTTTATCTACTTTTTTTTATTGTAGCTAGATTGTATTTCAAAGTGTATTCGAAGTGTTTTTTTTTTTTTTCATCGATGCTTTATTCGGACATCTCGATGTACCTACATTATAGAGGCTCGAAGGGAATGTACAAGAGGAGGTTTGTGTGTGCTCTAGTTGCATCGAACCACCCGCTATGCCAAGCAATGTAATGTTTCGAGAGCATGTGCTTCGTCGTGGTTGAGACCTCGCGGGTCCATAACACAAACGGTTTTACACGAGCTTTCGTTTGTATACTCGACATGGCAAAGCAAGAGGTGTAGAAAAACAAAGGAGGAAAAGAGACAGAAAAAAAATCAAAGATAGAGAGAGATGGAAAACGATACAAATATTTTTTTTTCATTTGGAAGAAAGGGAGATAGAAAGAAAGAAATCCATAAAAGTAGGGCGAGAGCGGGAGAGAAAGAGAGAGAGAGAGAGAGAGAGAGAGAGAGAGCCAAAAAATAAAGATGAATCTAAAAAATTGGTAATAAGAAAGAACTTGAAAAAACTATAAAAAAAATGAGTAACTGTGAAAAATAATACACAAGAATAGATAGAAAGAGAGAGATAAAAAAAAGAATTAATAAAAACATTGAAAAAAGAGGCTTGAAATAAAGAAATACATAGTAAAAAACAAGAGAAAAAAAGACGGAAAGAGCGACGAGGAGAAGAACGAGAAGAGAGCAATTGTATATTACGGGCAAGAGTCTTTGGCGAGAGAGCATTTGCTTTTGTACCGGGATGTTTAAGGTACTCTCATATATGTACAGTGCTTCAACTCTTTTCTCTCTACGTCTCACCCATAAAAGGACGATTGCATTTAAATAGGCTACGTACGAAAGAATCTCCTCCGATGGAGATAGATATAAATCAAGAAACAAAAAATCTTGAGAATGGATACAAAATAAATAAGAAATACGTATTTACCGTGAAATGAAAAAATAAAAAAAATCGCAATTTAATATAATAAATATTAAATACAAAAAAATGTAGTAATAAAAATGTCAAAATCGTTTTAAAGGCTCTTAATTAAAAAAAAGCATATATTGGGATATTAAAAAGTATTAGGAAAATGAGGAATGAACCAAAGGGCATTCTTTTTTTCCTAACGCGAACGGGTTAAATAAATTTTAAACGTCACTTTTCAACACGAAACCAAGTAAAATTAAATAGCGTGTAAAAGCTGATTGATAGAAAATTTTTAATGAACATGTACGGTTCAGAAAAGTGACCATCTTTTCGGACGCGGCAGGTAAAGTAACGTACGTTGAGGCACAAAAAAAATACAACGAAAGTACATAATTCGCTCTGTAAATTCACTATAGTAATTATTTTATACACATACGCATGTATTTTATTATATGCATATGTATGTATCCGTTATTAAAATGTAATTTCCTCGCCGTGCTTCCGTGTCTAGCACGCGATCTCTCTCTCTCTCTCTCTCTCTCTCTCTCTCTCTCTCTCTCTCTCTCTCTCTCTCTCTCTCTCTCTCTCTCTCTCGTTCGTAAGAACTCGGTAAATCTCGTCCGATGTATCTCGCATTTACAACACGTTATAAAGTAATATATGTATACGCGTATAATATGGGCATATGAAAAATGAAAAGAAATGAAATTGAAAATGCGCTTGCCTGACGCGATATTAACGCGTCGAGGGTGAGAGACTGAAATAATCCTTAAAATGATAGCGGCGCTAAATTTCAGGTGCATTACATATATAAATATATTAGTGGATATGCATGCATATTTGAGCTCCGGGGCAATACTGCAACTGTCTGCTTCTAATTGCGTACGAATAACGCCCAAAGCCATGGACTTGCTATTTCTCGTGCTGCACTCTTGAATTTTCTATATCATCTTATTTCTCTCTCTCTCTCTCTCTCTCTCTCTCTCTCTCTCTCTTTCTCTTTTTTTGCATAGTACATTTATTTATACATATAGATATATAAATGTGTTAGAACACCGTACGAGAATAAGCTGCAGAATATAATCTGTGAGGGCATTCATGCTACACTACTCTTGTAAATCTTGAGACGTTTTACCTGCACTTACATAGGGCGTTCCAGCCCAAATCACTATCACGTCTTTGAAATTTTTATTATTTTATCAACCACTTTTCGAAATAATATGCTATTAGATATTCGCATTTCAATTTGGTCCATTTTTTTTATTTTTTTATTTACAACTTTTGATATGATTTTTCTTTACATTTTTGCTCAATCGAGTTTTTATTCGAAAAAATATTGTAATGGGAAATATTTTTTTAACAAATAACATGATGTTGAAGTGATAATAATAATAATAAGAATTAAAAATAAAAATACTTAAGAGAAAATGTTTGGATAAAATAAGAATCACTTTAAAAACCAAAGTTAAGAGCTATATTTTTTTAGATCTATTCGCAATAAGTTTGCCAATTTTTGAGCCAGTTAATGAAATGAAAAATAACTTTGACTAGTCAAGAAATACATAAAGTGAAATTTCGAATAATTTATAAAAATGTAAAAACAATGCACGTACGAAAATCATTAAGATCGAAAGCTTGTTCATTTTATTCGGAATACAGCGTATATAGAGAATGATAGAGAATGAAGTACAGTTTGTACATATATGTAGGTACACGTACGAGCATATGCTGATGGTAAAAGGACACGGAGATAGCCAGCTAGATGGGTACTTGAAACGAATTTATTAACATCTCGTAGAAATATGGGCTCGTTTAGATACACACGCCCATGCCAGAACTTGCGCAGCCTCACGATCTCTACCGACAGGTGAGAATACGTGAGAGAGAGAGAGAGAGAGAGAGAGAGAGAGAGAGAGAGAGAAAGAGAGAGTGAGTGAGAGATAGAAAAGCCTCGAGGAACTCGAAGAGCGCCTAACTATACGAAAAAAAAACATTGAAAATGTAAAATAAAACCTTTACAACAGAAAAGACAGAGATTTTTCTCCCGTGGTCACATTTAATAGAAAAATAAGCTTGATTTGAATATCCTCCCCACAAAATATGACTCAAATAATTGTAGAAATATAACGATGAAGACCAATTATCAATCAATGATCTGAATTATTCTCAAACACATTTTTCCGAAGCGATTAAACGACAAATTCAAGTTTCACCAAAATTTTAATGTTTTTCATTATCATAATAATAATATAATAAGCTCAATTTAGATTTTATCTGCTGTTAATTCACATTAGTGAATCATAGTAGTTGAAAAACGTGGTTAGTTATTCTTGAATTCTACAAATGTACAGCCCAATTTTTTCAACCAATTTCGACGACTTAAATCAATTAATATTTATTATATTTTTCACTACTATGAAAATATTTTTATAGAAAAATTTCTCCATAAATAAACGATGAGCAAAAATAATAATTGATATAAAAATCAAATGTAAATAAAGAAAACTCGGATACTGAAATTCTCACTCAAGATTCCGGATGCTCTCGCGTTAGTCCGCGTACGTACAAATACAAAGTCGAAAGCCAATTACAGAAGCGCCTTAACGAACTGCGGATGTTGCTCGATCTCTTTCTCATTTGTTCAAATTGTTACGGGCTTTCAACACGAGAAGAAACCATCCCAGAAAATGCGAATTCCAAACGAGGAATCGAGAGGGAAATTCATAACCACTTCCAATAAGTAATAAGCAATTAAGAACATACGCGTTAGGAATCGTGAAATAATGTTGGTATCGTATATCATTTTCTTTGATTTTCTAGCTCCCGTTCGATCCCCTGCAACTTTTTAAATCAGTAATAACTATAATGATGATTATTTTTATAGTATATTCATTATGTGGCAAAGTTTCTCGATCTCACAGAATTTTTTTTCCATTTCAATTTAACTTCAATTTCTTTTTATGATTAAAAATAACATGATTATTCTCATTATACCGCGCGAATTCGCAACTGCGTAATTTTTTTGAACAAGAAATAATGACAAATTGAATATCTTTTTAAATTTTGTTACGTTTCTTCAGCGTAATTTTTTTTACACGGTTCTAAACGGAGAGAAAAATATCACAAAAATTACCGTGCTCTGCACATAAAATTGGGTGGGAAAGACATTACTGGGCTAATTTATCGAAAAACAAATTAAAGATTCCAGTCAGCATCGCAGTATTTGAAATAAGGCTATGAATTTTTATAATACAGCACAATCAAATTTTGACAAGCCTATGATTTTTTGTAAAAAACAAAATAAAAGCTCCTTTTGCGGAATTTTTTATAAATATTCTGAAACATTTATCTCCGTGTACAGCAACGTGGCTGCTGATAATACATATAAAGATGCAGCGACATCTAAATGGATATATATTTATATATCTATAAGTATATAATTTATTATGGGAGAGAAATGAAAAAGCAATGATGCAAATCGAAGTTGGAAACTCGCGAGTCATCGATGCAATTCGATTTAATTGAGTTTCGGCTTGTTACAGGCAATCCCTTTCCTTCTTTCTCTCTCTCTCTCTCTCCCTTTCTCGTTTTCTTCTTATCTACGATATGTATCGATAATACGTGATTTCTTCGGGGATGAAGGTAACCACGAATAAAGACAGTAAATAAGATTGGTGTTAATCTCGTCCGGACGTTATAATTCTTTCATTTTCGCGCGCTCTCTCTCTCTCTCTCTTCTCTTTTCCTCTTTTCTTCCTTCTTTTTCTCACTCAATTGCAAAAGCAATTATCAACTCGCATGGGGGCTTCATGATGAGAAAGATTACCTGTTTAATTCTCTGCTATCTTCATTTTTTGCCATTTATTTATTACTAATTATTGCTCACAACAATAACAATAGTGCAACATCTTTATTTATATAAGCAACAAACCATGGTCCAGATAATAATTCACCATTTATATCAGATAATTGACTGGTACGTTATTAACGTTTATCTGCACTTGTGTAAACGCTCGAATATAATAAATTTTAATAAATAACGTTCGGGTATGAATAATAAAGCTGCAAGATACCCTCGTCCACAATTCATTGGGAATTGCACTTTTTCTTTCATTCCTTTTCACTGACAAGGTCGTCGGACCCACTTTGAGAGGTCAAGGATGCTGAAATATTTATAGCATTTTTTTAAACTCTCGTACCATTCATTTTTTTAAACTGGTTATATCTAGTTGTGCTTGGGAAAATTAAAGGATTTTCATGATTTTTTTTTAGCCATGTTAACATTATTTTATTAAAATACACTATACAGTATCAATTACTGTATATTTTGAGGTACTTATATAAATTTTGTTATGAAAAAATTTTCACTACTGGGGGAAATATGGCCGTTGTCCTAAAACACCTTTTTTTGAACATCACTCGCGGTGAGCATATCTCTGGAACGGCACATTTGAAATAAAAAAACCAAAAAGATTTCGTTAGTGTAATACTGTACGCTCTTCGTGAACGAAGGGGTTAGCGAAATTTTGTTTTTTCAAAAAATGTTGTTGATTTTTCCGAAAAGTTCGATTTTTGGGGTTCTAAAAATAAGGTTTTTTGATCCAAAAAAATATAAATTTTGGTCCAAATGAAAATTCCTTCGTTCACGAACAAGCCATTATAATTAGAAACAAGCTCGTGAAAGATTTTTACGAAACGAGAGAAAAATTGAGAAGAATTCTTTTTTCGTTCATTCTGGCCTTGAGTTTTCGAACATTCGAATTAACAGAACTCAATTCTTTTTCTTACGAGGAAAAAACTTTTAGTTGCATCATTTGAAAAATTTTTTTTGTAGTAATATCAAAAACGGAGGTGGAATTTTAAGATGAAGAAAAATCAAGAGAATCTTTGAAACAAAAAGAATATAAATAATGGAAGGTAAAATCAGCAATGTCACTCGGTAAATTTAGGGTCAAAGCGTTGAGATATACACATTGCCGCGTGTGTATTTCTCGATAGGAAATAATTGATGGTGACGTTGGAACGAAATTTCCAGGCTAAAAGGGACATACTTGTGTAAGGGGGTTGTACGTTAAAAGACACGCTGTGGTAAAACGTGGGCGAAAAGAGCTCATGCTCAGAGACATGCTCGGGAAACACGTGGATCTTGCACCAATGCTTGGCAATCCTTCTTCCTCGGTGATCCACGTACCTCGCTATATGCTCCAATGTTCACACTATATGCATATAAGTACACATCGGTCGTTTTATTCAAAATCGTCACATTTATAACACGAGCAGTCTCATTTTTTTCTCGAGTTAATAAAAATGTTGAGCCTATTGCCAAAAAAATGTTGTTAATTCTTAATTAATAAGGTTTTTTTATTGTTCGTGGACATTTACGATTTCTTCCAGACAAAATCAACAGATACCGATAAGAAAAACGAACTTGTGTGTGGAAAAATAAAAAATCGAGTATCAATGGTAGAATTTCGTGAGTATTACAGAAATTAATAACATTTCGTAATGAAAAGATATTATACGACGAAGTTTGGGAAGCATGAAAAAAAATGCGTACGCATTTATAAATTTACATAAAAAAAGGCTGTAGAAAGACAAAATTCGAAAAAAAAATCGGTGTTTGAGGTTTGGCTAAAATTGACTGAGAATTGCTTATACGAACGAAGATGGCGAGCAAACGAGTCGCGTGCGCGGCACGCCCGCGGTTTTTCTTCGCCCCTCGTCTCTCGTCTTCTCTTCGGAGGATCGGGAACGCGAGAGAAAAGCCTCGAAAAGCCGTAAATCTCGTAGCTTAATGGTCCCTCTTCTAGATTCTCTGAACTCTCCTCGTTTTTTCTCACTTCTTCTTCTCCCTTTGTAACGAAGGATCTAGGAATATAACTTGCCAGAGGCAACGAGACTCTCGGTAAGTAAACGAAAAAAAAACGATGGCTGAATATGCGCTTCACTGACATTATTTCATTCCTGATAAAGTGATAGCGTTCAATTCTTGTACATAATGCATTTGAATATCTCGTTAAAATGTACACTTCGAAATACTATCAATTTTAAATATCTTTTTTTTTGTTTCGTTCTAAATTGTTCTAATTAATTGATTATGATTGTCCTCCTTTTCAATGTTTTTTTATTTTTTCGTTTAGAATATACTGAGAAAAAAAAATGTGTTCATAGAACAAAATCCCATTTAGTTGGACGAGAAAATCGTGGATTCACTATTATTTTTTTTGTTGAATAAACTAAATCATTTGCCATTGGAAAAAAAAAAAAAAAAGTTGAATTCACCATCTTCTCGTCCAACTAAATGGAATTTTGTTCGATGAACAAATTTTGTTCTATCAGTGTACTTTTTTTCAATCCATTTGGATTCGTAATTGAAGTCTTTTGCTCAAGCATAAAATTTCGTCACTTCGTGTAGCGAGCCACGGATGAAAGCCACGTTAACCGAATAGTTGTTGGGAACAATAATATCGAACTTTTTGAATTTCGATCACGTAACACGTATCTGAGTCTGAAATAATTGGCAAGAGATCTCGTTTCCTGTATAATTGATCGGATAAGAATCGACCTCAGTTCGTATAGTCGTTTACTATGTAACGAGAGAATACACCTGGGCGATATATTTTATCTGTATCTCTCTACTTTGGTATGCCCTCGATCTATTGTACATATTTGCCATTACACTGTGTCCTGATCATTCTATACAGTATAGATCACCACCCCGAGGGAAGGAAAGCGAGGGGAGAGGGATTTACACGCTTGTCTATCCCCTGGTGTTTATTTTTGTTATTTATTGCCTCGTTCGATTTGTATCATCGTTTATTTATACTTGTACTTGACTTTTCTCTCCGGTCTCTCTTTTACGATATTTTCTTCGTTAAGGGCCATTATATATACGTACGTTTGAAATTCCAGGCATGTAAATTTGATTCGCGCCAATTTTTAGTGTTGACACAATTCTTTGACCACATTTTTTTTTTTTTTTTTTTTCATTTTTAATTACATTTTGTAAGTTGCATTGTATTTTACTTTTGGATTATTATTTCAAACGAATGTACGAAAAGCCAAATGATAAAATTAGACAAACTTTCTATAGCATTCTATTGGTTTTTTTTTTTTTGTTTGATTGCTTCTTTTAACCATGTGTAATTTCTTACGTAAATTGTCATTCGGTATTTTGTACTGTTTTGTTAAAATAATCGGCCGAATAATTCAAACGGAATTTGTAATTTTACCCATAGATTTAGATGTACCAATTAAGCAGCGATAATCGAAGGTACAATTGGAATATCTTCGTCGTTGGGGCAGGATTGGGGTTTCTATGCGGCATGTGCCTGGCTATTTAACAAAAGCAATGCCCTTAGAAATCCCAAAAATGTTCAACGCTCAAACGTCAACCTCGCCGACGTAATTAATGTTCATTTAGTTATAATATTCGCTACTAATTACGACGAACAATAATCGATAAATAAAAATTGACGTAAACATTTATTGAAATCAATGATCCTGCACCCAATTAATTAATAAGCTAATAAAATGTAATACTGATTCATTTAATAATTCATAAAATTAATATTAATTCGTAATTGAAATTCTTTGGTTGGTAAGAAAGTTCTTTTAGTTTAAACAAAAAGAAATCGAGACTGTTGAAATGTTAGTTAATTGAAATTGAATTTTTAACTCACGAGCTTCGACTGCCTGTCGACGAGACGTATCCTCGGGAAACCAACGGCACCCCCACGCAACGGTGTGCTTCCATTATCCTGCACTTCACTCCGGCGTTCCAACACACTACGCAACATTTTTCCTTTTTTTTTTTTTCGCTCTCGCATTTACCGTTTTTTTCTCAACCCTCATATACTTGTAATTTGAACGAACACTTTAATTACTAATTCGAGGTTGAAAGGGTGTGATTAACGGTGTTGTCGAGGCACGACGGATGTCAACTACCGTTAAAAGAAACGCTTCGAGCTCTTTCTCTACACAATAATAATAATAATAATAATAATAATAATAATAATAACGATAATATTAAATACGAAAGTAAAAATAATCATAATGCGAATAAACGATGAAAACAATTCACCCGATTATCGTGTAGTCCGATTGATTTTCAGGAATACGTGAAAATTACTGTTATTGTTGATAGGAATCAAATGTTATTTGTCTCCGAAAATTGCCATCAACTTTTAGAGTTAAAAAAATCATAATAAATTGTTGACTGAAAATTTCAATCGGTTTTCGGTGTCTAAACACATCGATGTAGTTCTTGTAATTATTCATTCGTTCTCGTATTTTTCTGGATAACTTTCATCACTTGCAGAAAGTGATTTTTTTTTATCAGGCCCTCAATATTTATGGGTTCTTGTTCTTTCAATATTGTTTGATATTTTGAAAAAAGCAAAGAAGTCTTAATATTTTGCTAATAAATATAAATATTCAAGTTTTTATGAAGATCATAAAATTTTGAAAATGATAATAAAAAAAAATCGTAGTATTACAATAGTCAAATGAGTGTTAAATTTTCAAAATACATTTATGCAAAGTTCAATGCACTGATTAAATTAATTGGAAGTTTATGTGTATTACGGTATGTCTTATTGACCTAAAAAAAAATTAATAACGATGGATTTGTGAAATCATCAACTGATAACTGCAAAATTTCATAATGTCCCATTTTCATCGAGATTTTTCAAACAATAATACGTATTTTTAAAGCGATTTTAATGCACCACGTCTTATTTTGTTCCTCAAGAGATCCTCTATGAATTTGATGCGTAGGTTTTTTTATAAACTTGTTAATATGAAAATTACAGCAATTGTTTTGTGAATTTTTTTTAACGAATTAAACAATTGGCTGGAACAGTAAAACAATGAAATTCAGAAAAAAAATCCACACGGTACATTCATAGAGGATCTTTTAAGGAACAAAATAAGACGTGGTGCATTAAAATCGGTTGAAAAATACGGATTATTATTTGAAAAAACTCGATGAAAATAAGACATCGTGGAATTTTACATTTATCAGATGAATGTCTTGCAAATGTTTTATTATTAATATTTTTTTAGGTTAATAAGACATGCTGTAATACAAATCAACCGTCAATTCATTTTATTAGTGCATTAACCCTTCCATGCACGGTGTCACGTAGACATCTTTTTCCTGACAGTTTTCCAGCTCTAAAATATCACTCTCTAGATATTTTTGCACGAGATAAGTTTTCATATGATCTTCAGACATGAACCTATCAGCGTGTGATTCCCGGAAACTGCTTATCGAACATGTCTTTTTGTTATAAACGAAGCATAAAAAAATGCTATATTTTCAGAAAAAACTCGTTCCTGATGAAGTTTGGTCGTAAACAGACCGTTATTTTGATGTATATTTATGCTTTAAGGGTCTAGCTGTGAAATTTTGTATATTGGGGTTTTTGGAGTCGATGATTACGAATCAAATATCCAATTTTCGAAATTCAAGATGACGGATCCAATACGGCGGACCTAAAAATTGAAAATATCGCTCTTGCTGAGAAATTTTGTATGTAGGGATTTGTGGGTTCGCTGATTACGAACCCGAAATCCAATTTTCAAGATTCAAGATAGCGGATTCAATATGGCACCCCAAAAACTCTCATATACAAAATTTCAAAGCTAGGGCAATATTTCAAATTTTTTGGTCTACGATATAGGATCCATCTTGAATTTCGAAAATCTGATTCCAGATTCGTTATCAGCGACCCCAAAAACCTCCATATACAACATTTCAAAGCTAGGGCAATGTTTTAAATTATTTGGTCCGCCATCTTGAATTTCGAAAATCTGATTCCAGATTCGTTATCAGCGACTCAACAAGCCCCATATATTCGGGTATTATCAAAATAATTGGTTGCACACAAAAATTCGTGCATGAAAGGTTTAAACTTTGCATAAATGTATTTTGAAAATTTAGCACTCATTTGACTAGTCTGCATCAGCTATTTTACCTTAAAATCGTAACATTTACGAAAAAATGAAGGTGTCAAGGAATTCAATGAAAAAAAGGATTTGGATGCAAGCAAAAAGTATGAATAGATATTCTTTATTTTTCAAAATCGTCTCAATTTCATATTCTTTTACTTTTTTTGGAATTTCACTTTGATAATATTGTTCACTTTTTTGTACCCCTGTTGTAACGATTCTCGTCGCATTTAATTTGTTTTTTACATTTTTTGTTTCGATATTCGTTTTTGTTTTATTCCCAGGTTGCGTTCTCTCTGAATGGTTTTTTCTTCGCGTCGTTATCCCCCGTCGATTCGCTTCCGACGCCGGCCTTTCGTTTTCGTCTTTTCTTACCTGCACAGAAGAAAAGATACACAGAGTGATTCAGAATCAAGGTAATTTTGCTCAATTTGTGTTTGTTTTTTTTTAGTACATATTAAATCTATTCCTAGTGTACGATATATATTCACGAGATGTGGATAAATGTGCCTGTGAGAAAAATTGAATTATCATCTTTTTTTTTTTTAATTCGTTTTTTTGCGCTTTTCCTTCATCAAATGCGATGTTCATCATTTTTTTGCTCGTCTTTATTTTATGAAATTATTCGTATTAAAAAATATTCTCCAAATTTTTCTTTCTCCATTATCCAAATTTGCTCGTTGTTTTTTTTTTTTTTTTTTTTTTTTTTTTTCAAATAAGTTCCTGCCTTTTAATTTAGCAATCAAATTTCTATGCATACAACGAAAATGCAATATTTTCATTCCGTTGTAATTAAAACTGAAGTAAAAAGCAGAACGCTCAAGAAGCCTTGATTCTGAATTTCCATGAATCATAAAATCCTACCGACAAATGACTCACTCAATCAGCACGAGTTCGACGTCATGGTTTTTCTTTTCAATTTTTATTTGTCAATTGCTTTTTTTTGTTCTTTCTTTCGTCATATGGAAAAGAGATAAGAAATAATAACCATCACCAATATACAACCATCGCTAGGTTAAAAAATCCACTTAATCATAATTAATGTATGTCAATAATGTATGTAAGAATCTGTATATATATTTATATACATAGACTCTTCAGTTAAATTCATAGCAAGAGATGAGCATTTTTAAATATTTTGAAAAACGATATATATTTTAAACTGATTTTTTCATTTGTTCAAAAGATAATACAATAAATAAATTTGATAAATGGAAGTTGAGATAAATTTGATAAAACGATGTTAAATAAAAAATCGAATTAAATTTGTCGATTAATTTTCGATTAAATAATCGAAAGATGTTTCTTCAATTCTGCAAAAAATGTCTCTCTCTCTCTCTCTCCGTTTGACAATATTAGTACACAATTTGAGTATTTTTTGTTTTTTTTGTTTCACGCTTTCATACAATAAATTGTTCGCGAAAGGTACTATCACAGCTTCTAATAATTGTAATTAATCGAGCGCTTAGGAAATCGTCGTCGAGTGCGATAAACCATAGTTTCTTTTTTTAATTAACAAATATTAGTACCCCCTGTATCTCGCTTTCTTTTTCTCATGTTCGCTCTCGCTCTCTGCAGCACAATCAATTCAGGTCAGATATTTTTAGTTTTTCTTTTCGCAAGTTTTATCATTAAATATTCGTAATATTTACAATTTTTGGACTCAGCAACAGCGAATTGTTGCTGGTTAAGAGTCTTTTTTGATTACTTTTTTTTTAGACATTTTAAAGTGAAGAAAACTTTTTTCATTCCCATGTTTTCCCTTTATTTTTCAACTTTTTGACCGGAATGACGCCTTAATTGCCACCTGTGTTTTCATTATCCCCCCTCGCCCACACTCCTTTTTGTGAAGACTCGAAGACAGGAGAAGAAAACGACAAACTTGAATTTTTGCCGTCTCACTCTCGCTCGTGATTGGATTTCAACGCCGTGAGGCATTCTCTGTCATCGGTAACGGACCGTTAACGTTTTACGTAAATATACAATTCGATTATTAATCGATTTGTCAAGCTGACTCGTTGTAATCGCTTTTACGTTTTTTTCTTCAATTCATTCATTTTTTTTTTTTTATTTCGAGCCTCGATTATTTTCTTCTGCGAATCTAAATTAATTATCAATAACTTTTTAATTGATTTGTTTGTTTGTACGTCTATGTTTCTCATTGCGATTTCTCTACCAAACATACCACAAAATTTTAATACCACATAATAATACCACATAAATTTCTTTTCTTTCCTTTTTTATTGTTTTTTTTACAAATTTCAGAAACTCAAATTTCATCGAGACGTAAGTAAATATATGTATTTGTTTTCGATACGATTTTACGAGCTTGTTTTATCGACGCTCGATCAAAAAATATTTTTTTATTTTTAATATAATCAAGAATCACGGCCGGTTTTTTCAACATAAAGGATTTCTTGAATGCAATATTCTTATGTCTGAGAATTTCTTACGATAGAATTTACAGTTTCTTCTCGATGAACTTTATGGTTCGATAAAATAAAATTGGACGCTAAAATTTGGACGAAATGAGGAACATCGAAATAAAATAAAAAAAACTTTGAAATGCAACGAAACTTTTCTCTTCTAATTGCTGAATTAAAAATTTTCGTTCAAATAAAAAGTTCGCTCACTTCCTATAGCGTAAATCTGGAAATAAAGTTTCGGCAATACGAAAAAAACGCTCGTTGTATGCAAAAGATACGAAAAAACCATAAAAATAATAAAAACCGACCAAATTACATGAGCCTTTTTTCCTTCATCAATAAACCCTTCATAAGTCACGACTCATGAGGATAACCATGATGCCGCCAGCAAGGAATAAAATAATTCTGAAGATGACACTTCCGATATCATCATTATAAAATTTATCGTCTTTCGAGGATCCACCGAATCTTGTTGTATTCCAGGTCCAATCTCCGTCGTCAACAAATTCAAACTCGTCCCTTATATTCGCGAATCCATCAAATCGATGATTGCCCGATTTGTTTTCTCTGCAGAATCCCGTTGTACGTGACTCCGTTGTTCGGTGCTTTAGTCCCGGATTATCGTTTTTTTTCGTTACAGATATTCTCATTACCGATTCCAAAGAGGGACTACTTTCGTAATTCACGTAATCGTTCTGACTCGACACGATTTTTACTTGATTACCTGATGCCATTTCCCAGCCAACCTCCTCTCGACTATTGTCGACACCGTTCGCCGAATTATCCTCCTGCTGCTTTGTTCCATTTTTGCTCAATGTTACGTTCCTTTAATCATAAAAAACATCCATCTCATCATTCAAAAAAAGGTCAAATAATCAATTAAATGAGGAATTAATCGTTTTACATCTAAATGTGGATATAAGCAAAAAAAAATCAATTAAATTTCATTCATTGCCACTGAATGAAATTCCGTAAAATTTATTATGTATTTGCATTCTATGTAATGGCCTACGTATCCAAGATATAAGTGTATTTAGTGAAAGAAAATTCAGTGGCTTAACTCATATACATATGTATATATAGACACAGGTAAAGCCACTGAATTTCCTCATTCTCGTTAATCACGAGGAAGCATTCCCGAAGCTGGTTGCACTAAAAGCTCCTGGTTGCTGGATCGACCGAGAGAATATCTCTCGTGTACAAGCAAGCCCCGTGTAAGTTTAACCAACGTACGAACGTTCGACAAGTAAAAAATCCTGGCGTGCTCCCACGTCGTACTTCACTACAATTTACTTCGAAAGTCATGCCTACCAGAATTTATTCAGGACATCCGTCCGACGTTAAGGGTATATATACATAAGCGTAAATTTATATGTATATATAGTCAGTTTTATACAAATATATATGTGTGCACATAGAGAGAAATGAGCGTATACAAGTTTAACTTTATGAATATTCAACAAGTCCAGTTAAAACGAGAAGAAGTATTTTGCACGCAGCCAAGCACGCACTCGAGCAAATAATCTTGAAGGGGATAATTGATGCTTCGAAAAATAGAAAGAAGTGAAGAGGAAGAGAGAATGAGAAAGCAGAAGTTACGCTCGACTCATCTTTGAGGAGGAATCGATATGAGTTGCAAAAAAAATTCAATTCGAATTTCGTTTCTGGCTCTTTTATTTCCTAAGAGCCTTTTCACACAGTCCTGATGCAAATGCTTAAAATCTCTGAATCTCGTAAATCATCAGCGATAGCCAGAGGCGAAAGGCGCAATTGGTAGTCTGATCTATTTCCCTGTTAAAACACTTTTTTCTCCTTCACTCAAATTACCCGAGGAAACATCCGACAGTATTTGAGTGAGTCTGTGGCGTAAAAAGGAATGGGACTGCGAGAAGTGAGGATATCAACTTTGTAAAAGTCAAGGAAGAAATAAAATCGAAGGGAACAAAAAAATAGAAATGAGAAATAAAATTGCGAGGAAGAATGAACGAAAAGGTGGTAGCCAGGAATCAAGTTGTTAATGCCAACATTAATATCTCGTCACTCTTTCATTTTTACATAACTGCTATATAGATATAATATCGTGAGGATATGTACACATTCGTATATATAATTTTTTTCAGTCAGTTTATATCTCTGTCTACAAGTGCCAGAGGCGATTTTTCAAGCCTCTCTTAAATGGACTCTCACACGTACATTGCGAGGCGTAATTATCCTCGAGAAAATGAACCATTAAAGACTAAAAGCTCATCCAAAGACTACGACTAGAAATCAGGGGAAGAAACAACGCTCTTGAACGATAATACTAAAGGTGACAAGCTTTACCCATTTATCACCCTCTCTTTCTCTCTTCCTCTCTTTTTCGTTCTTTCTCTCTACTCGATCTTAACAAAGTATTCGAAGCGATGTAAAATTTATTCGTGTCGTTCGCTTTAACGAGTCTCGGAACTGAATCGCGAATGCAATCAGCGAATGCAACGCGCAACTTGCAACGATGCAAAGACAGTGCTGAATCTCTTTCTTCCTCTGTTGTTTTTGTTTTTGTTTTTATTATTTATTTTGTTTAGGCTCTGTCTCGCTTCTTGATTATTCTCTGGGCAGTATCTAGGCATTGATTTTCCTTAACGAACCCCATACCGACCAACGCGTGGCTCGTGTCATTTTCATTCAGACAAGAAATCGTCTCGAAAAAAAAAAATAAAAAAGCATTAATAAAGGATTAAATGTGTCACTGATCCTCGTACTTAACTGCTGCGATTTTTTTTCGATTTTACACAGTTTTTTCAATCGATATACACTAATCCGCAATAGATTATATTGGAATTTGTTTTTTGCAGCTTCCTGTTCAAAAAATGAAACAATTTCTGATTATTTTCAATGAAAATCGAAGAGAACAATAAGAGACGAATCATCGCAGTGGTATTACGAAAATATTTACAAACCCGTGGACGCCCACGTGAAAAATACTGCCGCGTTCTTTAGGAAAAAGAAGACTAAAAAAAAAACATGTAAATCGCAGTATGTCGCCTTGCATTGTCTCAGCGTCCGTTGTCGACGTTCAAATCGCCGTCTTACGACGCAATCGACTCGTGCAAATTTTTACTTGCTGCACCTATTCTTGCGCCCATTTGCCAATCGTCTCCTTTCACCATCATATTTTTCCGCATTTTTTTCATCTCTCTTCTCTTATTATTCTCTAACGCTTTCCGATTGTTTGGACAAATTTAGGAGGCGTAAATTAACATTGCAGAAATGTTCGAGAATCATTTTCAAGCCAAGTTGACGAGAACGAAAATGAATGAAATAAAATCGGCAATACGACATAAAGAGAAAGAAACCGATTTCAGGCTTGTAGAAATTGTTTCCCGATCTTGGAAATTCAAAAGGAATTGTCTGAGCAAAGAAAAAAAAAAATACGAGATAGACATTCTAAAAAACTGTTAAAGAATTTCCAATTTTGTAAAGGCAAATTCGTTTTTATTCACAGCTTTTTATTAGGAAAAAATCGAATGCGACCACGTTTCTAATAAAATCTTGACATTTTTAATTTTGCGGAATTTTTGTTTACTCATTTTTTTTTAACACAATTACTCAAGATTGTGCCGAATGCAAAACTGACTAATTACAATCGTATACGCGTATCGAGGATTGAAGAACCGGTTTTCGTTTCTGCTTGAGAAACACGAGAGGGCGTTTAACATTTTGTACTAACGAGTTAAAGTCTCGGAGAGCGCGATAACGATAGTTAAGGTGGTACGCGCTCGAATTAGTCGAGATGAAACGAAACAGGGGTAGGGGAAAAAAATTACGGGAAGAGCTACCGAGAGATAAAACTCGACTAATATGTGCCCACATCGAGAATCGTAAATACGATGAAAATCTTTCTTTGGACTCCTGGTTTTATACACGTTAACGAGTATCATAAGATTAATATTTATCGTATTTCGACTTTTTTCTTCTTATATTTATCATTATTTAATTTTCTTAATTTTACCCCGTTATCATGTTCCTGCAGTTTTTCGCAGACATTATTTTTTTAATACTCATGTTTCAATATGTGAATATAAATTCATCGTATTTTTAGATCTTACAACTTATGTATCTTTTTCTTTTATTTTTTTAAGAGCAGAATCCTTCGAAAATATGAAATCTCGGGAAATATGCTTTAAAAAATGTTCAATAACTCATTATTGGCTATCAAATTTTTTAACACATTGAATCTTCCAATTTTTTCATTATTCTACGATCGCAAACTTGAGCCCAAATTTTAAAGAACCTCGTATTGATTCCATTTAGTCTTTCATTTCAATATATCGAACCAAAATGCCATATTTGAAAACAAGAGACAGAAAATGAATAAAAAATGCAAATTCATGCAGAGAGAAATTCATATTTGCATGACGTACATCTAGCATTAATTGTGATCTCTGTCGGTTGGTTAGGTTCAGTTATTTATATCACCATCGGGTGAACAAGGATGAAAGAGCTTAGTCGGACGAGAAATTAAAAGAAATAAAAAAATTCTTGACCTTTTCTCGTTCATTGGAGCGAGAGATGGATGTACAGGGTTAAGAAGCGCGTGTCCAATCACGTGTGACTCGTAGGCGAAAGAGAGAAAGAGATAGAAAAGCGCAAATAGTCTTTGCATTTGCATTCCAGAAGCGAAACGTCCACGCCACATTATCCGAGACATGTTACATTATTCTAAACAAGAGTTCCCTTGTTCCTCTTGTTTCATTGAACTCGGGAGAGAGAAAATGAGAGAGAGCGAGAGAGAGAGAGAGAGAAACAGAATCGTTCAAAATCAGAGGTGGTTTGTTTGGACTTCGGTCGTCGAAATTATTGCAATTTTCTCTTTATTTCTATTTCACCGATAACTTTAATCAATTATCGATTATTGAATTGTGTACTAGATTTTCAACTTTTCAGCCATTGTTCCCAAAATTTAGAATTAAAAAAAAAAAAAAAAAAAAAAACATTGTTTCGGAGCTAATTTGTCACCGAGAAAATGTGGAAAACTTAGAAAAATTTGTTAGTTTCACAAACTCAGTAGTGTTTATTGAAAATAATTAATTGAATACCAAAAATAAATCGAATTTCGATTTCTAGAGGGGTAATTTACTCGATTTGACTGAGGAGTAGAACGAATTCGGAAATCTTTCAAGATAAACGACGAGAAGAGTAACCAATTGTGATTTGTGAGCAGCCTGTTTTTCAAAAATGTAACTGTTTCATTTTCGAAAATTGAAACTCATTTTTTTTAGAAACACTGTTTATAAATTGATCGTTATATAATGATAAAGTGGATTCATTTGAAACGAGATGAAATTTAGTTCTGAATAATTGTTCGCGAGTGCATTTCAGTAAAAAAAATGAGCGAATTATATTTCAACGAAATAAATCGTTGGTTTTCTTGATTTCTCGTTCTCCCAACAAATTTTAGAAGCAAGAAAAATAAATACAAAGTTATCCGTGAAACGTACTCGTAAATAAGCGAAAAAAATTCGAATACTTGGGTGTTCCGAATCTTAGGAACATCGCTTCGAGTTTACGATTACTAAATTTAGTTCTCTTTCTGTTAGGGAGAATAATAAATTTGAAACAGATGGTAAATATGCCAAGACTAAATCGTAGAACCTCGAAAGCTTGAGCGTGAGAGACGAAAGCAAGAGGAAGAAAAAAATAAGAAATGCGTTTATTCGTATTGAAAACACGTGTAACGAAACTCAAGCATTTATTCAGACGAGAAACCTCGTCGGGTCTATGCAAATAATTCCTTGTACAGGAAATTCAGAACAACTCGAGCCACACGAGCAAGGACGTGTACTTGATAAACTCGAGACCAGAGAGAATATTCGACCAAGCAAAACACAATTTTTGCGTCTAACTGAAAAAAAAACCTCATGCGTTCAATGTCGAATTTTGTTCTACATTTTTTTAGTTAACAACGAAATAAATATTAAAGTATTGTAATCGAATTTTGATGGGGAGAAATCTAATTACTCTATAATACTATATTTTTGATTGAGGCATTAAGCTCCAATTAATCGGAGGCTTAATACGGACCGGAAAAAATTCTCTTCAAATTTATTTGCCCCGAAACATTAAAAATGGATTTACTTCAATTTTGATTTCATTTTCACTGCAAATTTTTGGAGTTGTTGTTAAAGTGTGTTATTCTTACAAAAAAAAAGATCTCTGGAATAAAAAATATGTTGGAGAACTCCAAGAATCTTCTGACAAGAAAAACATTCGTAGAAATTGAATGTTTTTTACTCACTTATAAAATTGTTTCCATTCAAATACGAATATTATTTGTTTTTTTTTTTTTTTCTAAAAAATAAAGGAATTTGATTAATCATTTGAAAACTTACTTAGCCGGAGATTTTCGTTTTCGATCCAACGTAACTGGTGCGGAATTTCCTTCGAGGAAATTTTGATGGGCCGCGTAAGTTTGAATTTTGCACTTTTTCATACGTTTGTCCTTCTTGAGATCTTTCAAGAGGGAGGACGATTTATCGCGTCGATTCAAACCAACGTACGCCGTGATGTCGCTCAGCCACGATATGTAAACACCACCTTAGATAATAACTTTCATATAAATGTACATTTTTTTTCGTACATGATTAAGACTTCGGCAATTGTTATTTCGACGATTAGAGCTTAGAAATACTTTTTTTTTATTGCAATTAGGTTTATTCTGCATTTTAAGAAAGAGAGAAAATACAACAAAAAAAGATTCGAGTTTTCCATCCATTTTGTATAAAAAATTGCCATGAAACACGTAAATTTTTTAAACCCCATCGAATATTCAATTCATCGAATTGGTAAAAAATTTGGATAAAACAGTTGAAACTCACCGAATGGACTGAACAATTGAGACAAATCGCTTAATTTCCATTCTTTTGGAAACGTAATGTGAAACACGTGATCCCTGTTTGGCTTTGCTGCAAATCACATAAAAAACAAATAAGTTAAAAATTTAATTATTCATAATTACATCATTTTTACCAAAACTTATTAACTCACGATCATCTCCCTCCAGATTTATATACGGAAAGTCCTTCAGTCTAGTAATTAATAATCTGAAATATCAAGGCGACATTTAAAAAAAATTGGAAGTACAAAAGGACGAATGAACAATAAATTTTCGGAAGAAAAAACAAATAGATAAAATGATATATAACAAAATGATTGACGACAGCAAAAATAATTTTAAAAAAGTAGTGAAAATTGCAACAATTCGAAAACCCAATAAATAAGATTTCCTCACTTAACAGCGCGTTATTATTATCTTTTTAACGGTATCTTTTCAAGCCAGAAAAATACTCACTTGTTAAAGAACGGATTGAGAAGTGGTGAATCGGGAAGAACAGTAGAAATTTGTGGTTGCTGTGAGAGGCCTAAAAATTCATAAATTATAAAGTATAAATTTGGTTGAGTAAAGTATAGCGATGGAAATGTTGACCGAAAAGAAAGAAAATGAAAAAATGACTGACCGAGATCATTAATGAGAGCGATGAAGCACAATCCAGTGATAAAAGCGTCGTAACCAGCTTCGTGATATTTTCCCGAGGCCAAAGAGTAGCTGCGACCTTCAACGGGTTCGATTTCCGGTATTGTAAACGGACTTTTGCCGATGGTATCCAAAACCGCGTCTAGAATCGACGATGGTACTTTGTCTTTGAATTGAGAGGATTGACAAATCACTTTCGTGTCTAACAGTCTGTAGGACGATCGAATTTGATTAATTATCGTACGAGGATAATCGGAAACCGCTAATTAAATCCCTCGAAACCTTGAGATTTTTCTTACCTTGGGAATAGACCGTGAATCAACGATTTGAACTCACGATAACTTTCGGGCAGTGGACCAAAAAATTGATGAATCATGTGAAACAAATCGAGCAACATGTTGTGACCGACAATTAATTTTCCCTAAAAATAATTATATCTGTTTAATGTCAAAATCAAATCGTGTGATAATCGATTATTCAACGGAGTATTCTAATAATTAACGAAATTTGTCAGTTATTACAATATTCATTTTCATAAAAATTGACTATTTTGTTGAAATTGTTTATTAATTATTTTGAAAATTTTTAACCCAATTGAGAATGTCCTCAAAACAAAAAGTAAATTATTAAAATTTTAACAATTGAAGAAAAATTATAGTCTAATTGAATCGACATGATTCGATAGATGAAATTTTTTTGATTAAGGGATCATTTCATATGACAGTTTTTTTTCGCTTTTTTTTGGAATTTTTTTTATGAACCATTAAAACACACTATCTTTGAATTTTTACCACATATTTATTAACATTTTTACAGTCCCTCAGAACTTTATGAAACAAAAATAACGAGTTGAATCGACTTTACACCGTTCGGAAGACATTCATGTGTTGGTTGACGGCTGCCATGATTCCAGAGGTTTTGCTCATCTGAAATAAAAAAATCAAACGACATTTTAATTTGTAGACCTGAAGCTATCGCTGGAACTAGAGTAAAGTAAAAATATCAAAAATTGAATTTTTGGCACGCTTTTAAAAGTCGAAAAAATAATAACGAAACTTGGAGCCTAACTTTTAAAACCGTGCAAAATATTAAATTTTCGATATTTTTACTTAACTCTATTTCCGAAGATAGCCTCAGGTCTACAAATTCAAATGCCGTTTGATTTTTTGATTTCAGATGAGCAAACCTCCGGAATCATGGCAGCCGTCAACCAACACATGAGTGACTTTCGAACGGTGTAAAGTCGATTCAACTTGTTATTTTTGTTTGATAAAATTCTGAGGGACTGTAAAGATGTTAATAAATGTGTGGTAAAAATTCAAAGATAGTGTGTTTTAATGGTTCATCAAAAAAAAAATCCAAAAAAAGCGAAAAAAAATAGCTGTCACACGGGATGACCCCTTAAATCAATTAAAAGAAAACAGAAAAATAATTTAATTTACCGAATCTGCAATTTTTCTCAATAACGCTGTAAGCCCGACCGCGTCTTTAATCTCTTGCTTTTCCTTGTCTCTTCTCTCAGCTTCTTTCCGTTCTTCCTCCTCTTTCGTGCCCATTTTATAAACTACCAGTGTCTGAATTCCACCGTCAATCTTTGCTTCTAAACGCACTTTTTGTGGCCATCTCATTCTCGATTCTTGATGTATCAGCCTTCTAATATACGCGTTACATCTGTCGATCGACATTTCTTCAGCTTCCGAAGACAAAAATTCGTCGATTCGCGTGCTGATGAAATTAATTATGTTTTATTGAAAATTTCGTTAGAAATTATGCAATTTAATTAATTACATTGAATCAGAATTTAGAAACAAATGTACTATTGTATTAATAATTATTTATACTTTTTTTCTTTTATGTATTGTACAAAATAATTCATTGCGCAAGTAGAAAAATGGTGTAAACAAAAATGCAAATTTTGTATAACAAATATGATTTTTCCACAAGAATTTTTTTTTTTTTCAAGTTTATGTCAAAGTTTTGAGATTTAAAAGAGTATATTTAACTTTACCAAATTTCATCTATCTGAGGCTTATCTTCGTCCGAAATTGGAATCAATTCCAGACCTTCTTCCCTTATCTTTTGTCTCTCCTCAAACTTCTTGCTGAGTTTAGCTTCCTCCATCATTGTTAAATATGGTATTCCATAATTGAATAATTTGTTAAAATCAAAACCTTGACTCGCTAAGAAACTTATGCAGGAGGATTGACACATGAAACGACTGTCTGGAGCATTTCTGTTTAATGGTCGAGGAAAAACGTAAAAATTGTACGAACGTTGACTGTATCTAAAAATAAAAGACAAAGAGATATGATTTTTTCGAGAATTCTAATGCTAATATGTTTAAATATTCCAACATTGCATTAATTAATCTCCTACATTCTTTTAAATATGAATCTCCATTGTATTTTATTTAAAAATCATTTTTACTTTAATTATTTGAAGCAAATAAAAAGATTAATTATTGACATTAGCTAATAAATATAGCTATAAAAAGCCATTACAGTTAACAAACTTTGAAAACTTGTGGATTATTTATAGCTTTTTTTACCAACTGATAATGATTATTTGGAATTCAATAGCTGAAATTAAAACATCAAATCTATTATTCAATGTTTTTCAATGATCAAACTTTAGGATTTCTTCAAAATCATTCCAATTTGCATTCTAATTACAAGTGATTCTGTATTGAAAATTTAACCCTAGAACCCCACAATCTATTTTTTCTAACGTAAACCCCACATTGGGGTAAATAATTACCCCAATATTCTCTTTGGTATAAAATGTTTCTCGTATGTGATAATAAGGTTTAATTATCACCAGCACACAAGAAAAAAAAGTGGTCTGTACATTTGACCGGACCCACCTACCTATATGTATTTCGACGCGCTGAATCCGAATCTGAAGTCCGTTTGGTTCGTACACCCTCAAAATTTTGAGTAAATTGCAAAAAACTGCTAAAAATGGCTAAAAATTGCGAAAAATTGTAGTTATTAAGATGAAAAAAATTTTATGGAACTGGATCGAGTATGATTTTTATGTAGTTGATCCGCTGAATCTGAATCTGAAGTTTATTTGGCCCATTAACCCTCTAAAATTGGAGTAAATTGCGAAAAACCGAAAGAAATTACAAAAAATCGCGAAAAAGTGCAGTTATGGAGATGAAAAAGATTTTGTGGACCTGGATAGAGTATGATTTTCATGTAGTTCGATCCGCTGAATCTGAATCTGAAGTTTATTTGGCCCATTAACCCTCCAAAATTTGAATAAATTGCGAAAAACCAAAAAAAATTGCAAAAAATTGCAGTTATAAAAATAAATAAAAATTTATTAAACACGATTATATATGTTTCTTGTATATTTTGATGCATCCCTAGAAAAAATTTACAATCGGCTCAACATTGGCCAACACTGGACCACACTTGACCTATGTTGAGCCGATTGTAAATTTTTTCTAGGGATGGAATACAAGTTTAGAATCCAATAATTTCAAACATTCATAAATTTATAAAAAATCGTGAATAATAGCATATAAAGAGAAGGTAGGAAACGATCTTCATGGATTTCAAACTGTTCTTCGTTTGTATCGAACCTTTTTTTCTTCAAATGACCTACGCAGCGGGTTCCTTTTTCGTTTCCTATTTTCTCTCGGTATTTCTCTTTTTAGCGTCCAGCAAAAATCTGCCATCATGTTGATATTCCAATTTCCTTGATACCTACTCTCCATTTCACTTGTCTTGATGAAATCGTTCTCCTTGTTCTTCACTGTAGTCTCCAAGATTTTCAGGAAAATATTCGAGGTGAGAATGTAGAAAGTGCAATTGAAGATTCATCAAGCAACCCAAATTTTTGTAATTTTCCAGCAACTCTTCAACTTGTAATTCTCACTTTTATTATTTCCCAAAAAGTTTTGTGGCACATTTTTAAAACTTACCCAAGCTGCTCTCTCATTGTCGTTCATTTTTTCAACGAAATAGTATTCGGATCAGACAAGAACTGATAGTCACAATGTTATACGAACACTATTGATTGATCTTCCTAAATATTTGCTAAAGAGGGAATTTTCGATGGACCCGAGTCCATCGAAAGTCCGAATTTGGGATGGGGTGGGGTGGGGTAGGAATTCGGACTAAAGTCCGAATTTGAGGACGCAAATTTACAAAAATTTGAGTTGCTTGATGAATCTTAAATTGCACTTTCTACATTCTCACCTCGACAATTTTCCTGAAAATCTTGGAGACTACAGTGAAGAACAAGGAGAACGATTTCATCAAGACAAAAGTGAAATGGAGAGTAGGTATCAAGGAAATTGGAATATCAACATGATGGCAGATTTTTGCTGGACGCTAAAAAGAGAAATACCGAGAGAAAATAAGAAATTGAAAAGGAACCCGCTGCGTGAGTCATTTGAAGACAAAAGACTTCGATACAAACGAAGAACAGTTTGAAATCCATGAAGATCGTTTCCTACCTTCTCTGTATATGCTATTTTTTACGATTTTTTATAGATTTATGAATGTTTGAAATTATCAGATTCTAAACTTGTATTCCATGCATCAAAATATACAAGAAACATATATAATCGTGTTTAATAAATTTTTTTAATTTTTATAACTGCAATTTTCTGCAATTTTTTTCGGTTTTTCGCAATTTACTCAAATTTTGGAGGGTTAACGGGCCAAATGAACTTCAGATTCAGATTCAGCAGATCGAACTACATGAAAATCATACTCGATCCAGGTCCACAATTTTTTTTCATCTCCATAACTGCAGTTTTTCACGATTTTTTGCAATTTTTTTCGGTTTTTCGCAATTTGCTCCAATTTTGGAGGGTTAATGGGCCAAATAAACTTCAGATTCAGATTTAGCGGATCAACTACATAAAAATCATACTCGATCCAGTTCCATAAAATTTTTTTCATCTTAATAACTGCAATTTTTCGCAATTTTTAGCCATTTTTAGCGATTTTTTGCAATTAACTCAAAATTTTGAGGGTGTACGAACGAAACGGACCTCAGATTCGGATTCAGCGCGTCGAAATACATATAGGTAGGTGGGTCTGGTCAAATGTACAGACCACTTTTTTTTTTGTATGCCGGTGTTATATATCATTCTCTTCGTTTTTTGATAACGAAGAGAATGGTGTATGACAAAGTCGTATTTTGTAAATATTTAATGGTAAAAACTCTATAAAATGCAAAGAATGGTTTAAAAAAATTGTTTTGGGAAGGAAATTTGACATTTTTGTGGGGTAACTAATTATCTCGTTGTAGGGTTCTAGGGTTAATCAAATTTCTTGCTTACTTTCCAATCTAAAATAGTCACAAACTTAATTTTCCAAAATACAGATAATTTTTTTTATGTTTGAAGAGAAAAAAATTGAAATTTTTAATGAATCATAAAAATTTTTGGTAAAACTACAGAAAACGGTACTGAACTCTGATTTTATTCATTTTGAAATATGTTATTATACGCACCTTCACGAGTAATTTGATATACATATGTAATAGTGGGTCTCATAGTGTAATGACCACATGGAAATAGTAATGGGTTTGGTCTCCCCAGCACTTTGTACCAGGGAGATGAATTGAAAGGAAGAAAACCCTTGGGTTTGAATATTCTAGGTTTGAATAGTATATGGTTTTGAATTTTATATACTATTCAAACCTAGGGTGTTCAAACCCAGGGGTTTTTTTCCCTTAAATTCGTCTCCTCGGCACAAAGCACCGGGGAGACCAATCCCACTACTATTTGCACGTGTCATTATAACTTTAAAAATGCTATATCTCCTAAACTAATTGAGTAATTAATTACACATGTACATCAAATTACTCGAGAAGATGCGTACAATAACATATTTCAAAATGAATAAAATCGGAGGTGAGTACCATTTTCTGTAGTTTTACTGAAATTTTGGGTAATTAATTTTAAAAAATTATGGGGAAGATTTTACAAAATAAGTGAGTCAATTTGAATCTAATTAAAAAAAACTGAACTTACTTGTTATTTTGAGAATTATACGTAAAGATGGAAAGTCCAAATTGTACCATCAAAAAATCCATCGAACCAGATCGCAATATGTTGTAATATTGAGCTGGAGTGTCGAAGGGTTTAGCATCAGGTCCTGAATTCAATCCCGTGAATTCACCGTCAATGCCCAAAAATGTGGCCTCTTTTAAGACAGGGTCCAGTTCCTCCAAAATTTCCTGGAAGTCTGGGAAAAATAAATTCCATTGAACATGGATGAAAAGAAAAAAAAACAAATTGTGAAAACTGAAATTTCAATGGAATAATTTAAAGGGTAATCAATGACGTAAAAAATAAACTAAAAATCGGCTCTAAAATTCCGTATCTTTCGATTGTGAGGCTGGATTTCTAGAAAAATAATAAGAATAACGAAGAAATTTCGGTTAACGTTAAAACAATTTTTTGTCATAATTTTAGCTCAATAAATACGACGCTACAATAAATTGTACAAACGCAAAGCCACAAATACACACGACACACACACACACGTGCACCTATTTATTGTTATTGGCAAGCGTTGCAATTACACTAAAATTGGGGCCACCGAGAATATCCACCGGAACAATAGTTCAATTTGCGGTTCATCAATAATGGAAAAAACAAAAAAGCTTTTATTGTTGGTTTAAATAAACTTACTCGTGCGTGTAACTTCCATCGTGCGTGTGTTGTGTGTTGTTTTTATTCACGTGCAAGTTTTCAACGCGCAGCGGACATTTCCGATTTCTGGATGGAACTGGCGAGACATGTGAAACGCGAGAATGAACGGGATTGGGCAAAAAGCAGCAAGTGTGCGCGACAAGCTTGTTGCGCAATGCCATTTGCGCAAACGCTTATTTGTCGCAAAAACAGCCTTTTCCACTCATTATTTTTCACAGATTTCAAATCTTTTTTTTAACAAAATATAAAGCCCAAAGTTAAAACAAAAAATTATTAAAAGTTTGTATCAATTGGAAATTCGTGAGGATTAATGCATTTATAATTTATATTACCGACCGTCGGAATCGAAGTGAGTATTAAAAGTTATTTTTATATGTTGCCGCGAACCGTCGTATGTTCGCTGCGATCACGTGGGCGCATGCGTCTCTATTCAACGGTCTCATAGATCGATGAAGGTCCACCGACAGGTCGTTGCGGTGGTTCGAATAAAAATACAGTGGTGAACTGATCTTGAGGCTCATTCCATTCGTCGTTTGGTATTTGCCGGGCTTAGTCGCACGGCGCTTCCTTAATTTAATAAAAACGTTACCAATCGCGTCACAAGAATTGTGTTCGATCTTCCATTTTTATACCGTAAAACGAAAACCGAATAAAGAAAGAAATCGTCGAAATGTTTCGTCACACTTCAATTTTGTTGTTATGCGCTTTCTTTGGATTCTCCCACGGTAAGTTAAAACATTTTTATTTTATTTATTTCGGCAAAGCCGAAAGGAAAAAAACAATTTTCATTGTAGCGTTAATCGTGCGATAGGGTGGCAATAGAAGTAGTCGAGACGAGAAAACCTTTGTTCACGAATTCTGCGAAATCTCAACTCGTGACTCATCCAACCGTTAAATATATGTATATACGTATATGGTTACTTGAAACAAGTCTCTCGTAAATGATTGCACGTATGTAGGGCTTTAATCTTCCAGTTTCCGGCTTTATCAGTACTGACACCGACTATTCTTCATAACGCTCTCATAAATATACTACACATGTATAATACACCGAACGACCAATTGTTTTGGTACGAAAAAAAAATTTGGGCGTCGTGTTACCACAGATGCATATACACACGCACGCGAATCTTGTTCCGAGAACGGAAATTAAAAAAATAAAGTTTGCGTTATCATCGTTGAAATATTCGAATGCTATATTACTTGCTAGTTAATATAATGAAAATTAATATCTTCAAAACTCAATTTTTATTAACCCTAGCTACACACTATCGGTCTATTGGACGGACGACTTTTATTGTTCTATAACATTATAACAAATGCGTCTATTGAGGTTTAATTGTAGTGAAATCGAAACGCCAGACTCAGTAAAACCAAAAAGTCGTTTAATAAAAAGTTATAACGTTTATGCAAAGGCGTGGTGAAAAAAAGGTGAAAATGTAGTGTTGCTGTCGATCCACTGGACCCTGTAGTGTGTAGCTAGGGTTAAATGAATCCTATTTATTAGAATTTGTAGAAGATCAAGAGCATTTGAAATATTAAGAGAACAATTGTAATATTAAAATTGATAACACTTCATTAATATTATTGCTGATAAAATATTAATAAAACTTATTATTCAACATTATAAATAATGTAATATTGAATAGGGGCTATTTATTAATAATGATAAATATCTCGAATAACAATATGGAATAAAATTATTGCAATGGAAAAATTTGCCATCTTTTTTGCCAGTAAAGTGCAATAAAATTGCATTTTATTTTTTCTTTCAGGAATGGATTGCAATTTGGGACAAAGCAAGAATATTCTTGACGAATATATTAATTCTTGCCCTGGAGTTTTGCAGGATTCCAGCAAAAGTTATTGCTGCTATGACATCTCCAATGAGAGAGTTTACTGTTGCGACGCCCAAGAGTTCGCGATCAAAACAGGGTGTTTTTTTTTTTTCAACAATACATATTTTACCAGTACTAATAATTGAAATTTATGAGTAATTGATTTATTGAATCAATATTTCATTTAATGAATTCAACAATAATACGTTTGTTCATTGATTTAATATCAATGAACTTTATCCTTGAAATAATGAATTTTTAAGTTCAATAATTCCATAATTATCAAATGTATTTATTGAGGATGCAGAAAACCATTTGTAACGGTTTTTGTTTCTGTTTCCAGACTCGGCATTATTATACCAGCGGTTATTGCTGTCGTGGTGGTCGTAATGTTCATCATTTTCTGTATTTCCTGCTTATGCTGCAGCTGTTGCCCCTGGTACAGAAGACGTCATCGTGGGACGGTTTATGGCAGTGAGCATTTCTTTTGTTTTTTTTTTCTTTCCAAAAACTTGTTTTTTTCTTTACCATTTTTATATACAGAATACAGAAAATTCCGTTAGCCTTATTGAAATTTTGAACAAATTTTAACCTATTAATTTATATAGAAATAATCCGTACTTTAATTATACCAGCAACACGGGTGATGTGGTGCTGTGACCAAACTGAATGACTCTTATCTAAACTTATTGCATTTCCAAGAAATGATAGAGTTTTGTGCTAGAAAATTGATAAAATCTTTACATCGATACGTTAATTACCAGACGTTATTTCTATGCCAGAGATTTTAGATCTTTTTATTGAAAACACTTTGTTTCCAAGTCTTTTCATTCACATTTTATTAATTTTTTAATATTTTATCGTTCAATATCGTTCAGTCTAGCATAGACTGCTCCAAATTTGTTAATTTTTTTTACCAATTTAGAAATGTTTCCCCAACAAAAACTTGCTTAACCCGTCAGCAGGCATGCTACATACACTTTAAACATTAGGTGCGCGATGAGAGATTTTCTCACATGTATAGCTTCAAGTGCTTAATTTGATGAATAGGAACTTGAAAACAATTTTGCTACAGTGATTGTGGCTATTAAACACTTTTATTTTTAATAAACCAAAAATAATAATTCAAAAAACTTTTTTTACTCTTCTATCATGCAGGAGAATAAATTTGATGAAGATAGAAAAAATTTCAAATGCTTATACCATTGGAAATTTTCGAATAATCATCGTTTTAATGTAAATGTGAGAAAAAGTCTCATAGCGCGCCTGCTGACGGGTTAACGCTTTGTGTGTTGCTGAAGAAAAATCTAGTAAAAAGTTCTTTTCAAATGAGTACTCAAAATTCATTCAGAACCCTGGAAAAGTTGATACCCTGAAAAAGTTCTTCTAAACAGGACATGAAATTCTTTATATATTTTTTACCAATCTTTTTCACATTTTATTGCCAAAGGCCGATTAAAATATAGTTTCGAATTTGTTAGCTCATATTCCGAATGAATTCAATCGATAATTTCTTTGCACGCTTAAAATATTAAAAATAAGCAATGATGCAACAAAAATTTTGATGGATTAAGAAAAATAGTACATAATATTTTTTAAAAAATAACAATATCTAAAAAATCTTCCTGCATGTCTCAATTTCTAATCGTTTTTTTCCAGGACCCCCAATGGCTTAAATATAAATCATTCCATTCATCGAATTGGCTTCAAAACGCTTGATGTCACAAAACAAATTGTGTTTATATGAATATATATATATATATATGAATATATACACACACATATATATATATATTCGTCGCTTTAAAAGTTACATGACATAAATTCTTAAAAGGCGTACTATATCGTCTTAAAATATTGACAAGTAAAAAATGATAAACTTCGCCTCTATCGGCAACATTCCAAGAGTATTATCGTTTAAGCTACTTTACAACTGTTTCGAGACAATGTGAAATCCTACTTTCGTGCAACGAAACTCCACGAAACACCGAAATCATTCCGTCACATCGTCTCGAGCAAAATTCCAAATAATTATATTTCCTACAAGAGCGCAACAATATTTTATTTTTATAATAAGATCGAAACGAATCAACACTCGTTTCTCACATTATTCCGTACTGATGTTATGTAAAAAAAAGAAAGAAAAATGCTACTGACTAAAAATACAATATATTCATGTTGGAATTTACGGAATCCTTCACACTCAAATGTATTCCCAGTTTTTCTACAAAGCGAGAAAAATGTTTCCTCATAACGCCTCCTGGATCCGTATTTCGCCACATGCTAAAGCATATACACATATTTTTTCTAACGCTGATTAAATGTATAAACAAAATGTTTTAATAGCTTTGATTTGTTTTGTTCTTGTTTTTTGGGTTTCTTGAATTTTTGTACTACACTTTATAAAACGGAGACTAAGATTCTCTGATAATACGCAATAAATATTGATTACAAAAATTTCATCATCTCTGATTTTCAATCGTCGATCCTCGTACATTATCTAATCGGGGATGAGCCTTTTTCGAATATTTGATTTTAATGGTTTGTCTTAATGACGTAATTAGCTATATCATTTTTTTAAAGCTTAAGAATGATATTCTTTGTTTTTTAACCACTCTTTGTATTCAGTATTTTTTTTTTAATTTCTGATCACTTCTTTGATAAATCGTATAACGTTTTTGTTAATGGTGATTTTTCATTCGAAATATGCTCATCTGTGATTACAACAAAATCCTCGCATCGTGTTCCACTTTCCCACACATACAACAAACACCTTATAAAACGACAGCATTTGTTCATTTTATTTTTATCCCAAGTCTGCTCAAAATTGATTTTTTCCGTGTAAAGAAAAAATACTTGTAAAACGAATCGAAGAAGTAATAAAGCCTCGTTCTTTTCGGATGATCAGACATTTTTATGCTGTTCACAAATATCAATTTTTTTGGAAACTGAGTATACTTCAGAATAAAATTCAACATTTGTTTACGCTTTGACAAATATCGAGCTAATTTTACACACCGACGTTTAAGAATTTCAAGATAACATTTTTTTCAATCTCAGGCA
This sequence comes from Rhimphoctona megacephalus, assembly GCA_963989365.1. Classification (NCBI taxonomy): domain Eukaryota; kingdom Metazoa; phylum Arthropoda; class Insecta; order Hymenoptera; family Ichneumonidae; genus Rhimphoctona; species Rhimphoctona megacephalus. The sequence continues at coordinate 8,143,547 of OZ022414.1, forward strand.
TCAGATTTGGAGGAAAATGCGTTGAAGAATTTCAAATTATATGTAAAAAATCAAAAACGTCTGCTTTGTAAAAATATGTTTTTTCAATAAGCCTCAAAAATAAATTGTTCATAACACTTATTGAAAAAAATCTAATATCTGTGCTACTCAAAAAGTAATTTCAATTTTCAGATAATTACCACAAAACAAAAAGTATGAGAACATGAAAAAACAGTTGATTTTTAAAAAAGTTCGATGTATTTTGTGGAAAATTTTAATTTTTATTGGTTCGTCAATAAATTTATAGCAAATAGTGCATTTTTATATTTTTGATGCCTTTTGTAAAGACTAATAAAAATATAAATTTGGTGCATTGTGTAAATGCTCAAACAAAAGCCGTCGCGGCCAGTTTCATTAAAAGTAACTCTGAATTCGAATCATCAACCAACGACCCAGATAGCGCACAGTCTATTCAACTTAAACATCGCTCATTTACAGCTGCGATCGTCACGTGGATAGAATTTAAAAAAAATAATTCAAATTAATTATACGCATTCTGGATGTACTTCCAATCTATCAATTCTGAATCTATTATTTATTAATGGGAGAAAGTAAAAAAAAACAATGTTATGTGACAAACAAAAAATAATTTTGAATTAATAATTCTTTCCAAAAAATTACTCATACAAGAAAGGATTCGATTTTTTAGTGAAAATTGAATGTTTCCAAAACGGAATGTTTTTTTTCATACCTCGTTCTCTACAAATTTTTTGTTTTACACGAAAAACTGTCAACTTATGGGCGAAGACTTAGAATTGAAAAATAAGGGTCAAAAAGAGTCATTAGCACGGTATGATGAGGTATTCAGACGATCAAATTTTAATGGGCAGGTTTTAATCATCAAAATGTTGCAGAAGTACAGGGACCGAGCGTGATTCAAGTCATACAACCGCCTGCGAACACGGGAATGCCTCCTCAAGCTATCCACAACGCTTACGCTTATCCTGCCAATCAAATGGGTAATTTTTCTGATTGTTCTGTGCCTCAAAACGATTTTTTTTTTCATTCTATTCATTACACATTCTTTACATTTTACGTATTTAAAATATTGTTTTTTGCAATTAACGTTTTTTTATCACTTTTCTCACCACCGAAACCAAAACGTAATAAATTTTTTCTCATTGTTTCACTTTGCACTAATTTGTTTTACGTATTAAAATATTTGTTCAGTTATATTTCATTTGTTGTTCTCCAAAATCAACATTCAAACAAAATACACTTTTTCGGTATGAGAAGAAAACGATTTCACGTTTACAAGAAGTTCTACTATGATAATTTTCTGTTGTATTTAAACAACTTTTTTTTTCATTTTCATTTATTTCTTTCTGTTGATACAGCAATGCCAAATCATGGTCAGGCCCCTCCTCAATATACGTCCGAAGCGTATGTCAAACAAGCACCATACAATCCCAACTATGGCCAATAATGAAATAAAAAAAAAGAAAAAAAAACCAAATTCAAACAACGTAAGACATCACTATGCATTTCGACTCAGACGTGTTTCCTTCGACACGGGAGATGATCGTAATAATTCTCTTTTTTTTTTTTAATTACATAGACAAAGCGATAAATCGTTAAGTTCTGTAAAAAATATAAATGTATTTCGCGCCTGCCACACGAGCTCGAAAGAAATTAAGAATAATTTTTGAGCACCTTTTTTATGAATTATTGCGAACGCATTTTTTTTTTTTTTTCATTTTGCTCATTATTTCGGATGAAATTTTATTTCGATGTCGTCCATTTGGCAAATTTCATCATTCATTCCTCAGCGAATTCTGCGAAAAAACTCTCCAACCAAAGTGGTCGCGCACAACGATTAGTTGCGAGAATAAAAAAATAGTAATACAAAATTTTATTCGATCAGAATTTTGGCACAATCGCCTGTTCATTTGTTGAACGATTTTTTGTTAAATCAAAGGTGACTAAATGATTTCAAAATTCAGTCCAATCGCGCAATATTGAAATTCTGAACGGATTAATTTTCTGGTTGGGGAAATATTGAGCTTGCTTAATATAGTGGACTGGAATAGGAGAAAATGGACATATTTTTTGTAAAAAAAAGCAACGAGGATAAAAACAACAAGAAACTACGTTAAATATATTTTCTTTATCGATTCTGTGAGTTTTGCTACAGCGTATATACAATTTTCAACCTTATTTCGATTCCAAATACTCTGAAGTTTCAACACGTGATTGTAATTTCAGTTGGAGATCGAATTTACAATTTATTATTATTACCGCATACTTTGGATAATGATCTAACAAACATTGTATATATAATAAATAGGGTCAAAATCCTTCGAGTTTCCTTATTTTTCGCCTGTTTCCTCTGTTAATTAACTAATTCGAACAACAAATTAGTTTACTCGAATTCGAGTACGATTATATAATTCATAAACGTTGATTCGGCTCAGGAATATTTTCTTCTTCTTCCACTGACTAACCTAGTGAGCAAATTTCTTTTCTAAAAAAATTACCTTTTCTCTCGCTGTCTGGTGCATCAAAAAAGTTTCTCCAAAGAGAAAAATCGGAACGAAATAGAACGTTCCTGATTCATACTTCAAAAAATTCATTATTGCAGTAAATATTGTACAAAAAAAGTGAAAATTAATACTTTTTCGAAAAGTCTATCAGCATGAAAATTCAGTTTTCGAGGAGATAAACATCTGTAAATCGAAAATTCGTCTCCATAATTTAAAGAATATTTTGAAATTGATGCATCCATTATCGGATTTGTTATATTTTTCAACATTTTTGTATTATAATTATTTCTCAAGCAATTCATTTGCAAAGTTTGAATATGAAGTTAGAAATAAAAATAAAAATATATAACGATTAAAAGAATGTACAAAAGTTTTTCAACACCGAATACGTTGGAAAAGCGTTCAATTTACATGCGATTTTTAATTCTCTCAAAATGATACGCTCCATTCGCAACCAGACGCGATCGAAAGAAAAAAGTCTCACTAGTTTGCTAATTACCCGGGATACACGGAATCGAATCATTTGACTAATTCAGATCAACTCCAATATGGAGCCATCGAACCCTGTAGATCAGGGTGCCTCAAAAAACCATTTTTTTCAGTCATTGCTTCGCTGATCTTGAATCTTGTGACGAGAAAAAAAGTGGAGGGACGTATGAGATGGGTAAAAAAGAAGTAAAACTGGAACGCTCTATTTCTGAACAGTAGGAAAAAGGAATTTTTCACAATTAAATTGAATTGAGCATGTTTCAAGAATTATTATCTCTAAGAAATATCAACAGATTTTCATTTGCTGCAATGGAGTGAATGAAAAAAAAATTCTACTGTTCTCAAACTTGGAAAATTTCGTCACGAGACAAAAGAATACAAACGTGCAACGAAATTGAAAGAATTGATTTATTTGAAGTTCCCTAGAGTATAATAATATTTGACCAATTGCCATCGTTATAAAATTCCTTCGTTAAAAGATGGACAGTGCGGTCTTCGAGACGACTCACCCTTCGATAGAAAAAATAGGTGATCTAAAATCAGTCATTGGGAAGGCAAGATGCAAGTTTCGAAAATTTTATCGCGTCTTGCCATTATTGCTATTATACAAAGAGAAAATAAAATAATCAAGTGTCTTAAAGGAGTTTCCTGATGCGAACAATAAATTCCCGACACTTTTCAAAGGAATAAATTAGTCCCGTAGATATAGCAAGTAAAAATCGATGAGATACATTTTTTTTAAACTAATCACTTAGGGATATGATGCAAATGATAAAACAAATTACCTGAAAATTGCGGTTCACCGTTAAGTGTCATTAACAACAATAATCGAAAGAAAAATTATCTTTTTTGTCAACTATCTTGCAGTATGAGATCGAAAATGAGTGAGAACTGAAATTAAGGGTGGGTTGGGACTTCGAGGGGAAAGAAACCACAGATGAAATTAGTAAAAAAAAAAATTATCAAATTGAAAAGTTCAATAAAAGAATTACCGTTGCTCTCCAACGATGCAATACCATTATTGCTAAACGAACGATTGAAAAAACTTTTGTCATCAATTTTTAAACGGTGATTACCTATATCTATCGGACTAATTCGAAAAACTTGTGCCCATTTTTCCGCCTTAAACGTGAAATGGGAAGATTGAGCAATTGCGTTGATTCTTTTTTCTTATTCTTTTTTTTACCGACTCTCGTATCTGATTACTTATGAGACGACGCAGCCCTCACGGGGCGAACCTCTCTCGGGATTACTGAGATTTCCGTAACTGCCACGAAATCCCGCTTCGTCCGTGCTTTTGAAACCGTCCTGAGAAACTTCCTCCTCGAGCGTCGCTGACGTCGACGCATGACTTATGGACGAGCGTCGCGAACGGGAAATATTTCCACGCTGATTGCTACTGAACGACGGAGCCGGACTTGGCGATGGACTTTCCGGCGTTTGTTCTTGCTCCTGTTGATCTCGACTCTGTTGCTGTTGCTTGGCTGGCACGAGACGCGTTAAAAGTGCAGTTTGGGCTTGAACTCCCGACACGAATGGTCTGTAACCGAGACTGAAAAAACAAACAAACATATTTAAAGAAATATTCATAATTTCCGACTCTCATTTCACTATTATTTTCCATATGAATTTTATTGAATTTTTCATAGGATTCATAAGTGTAATTTTCGACCTTATTTTACAATACATTTTCAATTTTATTATTATTTCACATAAGAAAAACCGAATCTACTAAGAATTCTAAATTTTGTGCACATAAAAACATTCGAAAATATATTATTTACGTACTTTTTCTAATTTGTTTATAAGTTTGAAATTGAAATAAAAAAACTTGGAGAAAAAACCGAAACTCAAATTATTTCTGTAATCTCTAGTAACACTTTATGAATTAAAAAATTGAAACGCGCTGAATAAAAGAAAAAGAGAAAACGGTAATTGACTGATAGAGAATTCTTACCATTCGGAATGAGACCATTTGGCGAGTGCGAGTAAACCGTCTCTCAAATTAACGACGGACTCGAGAGTTTGCATCGGAGCGTGAGCTGCTCTGACTGTTCTTGCCATAGCCGATGCGTCTCGCAGAACAGTGGCAAGAATCGCTGCCCAACCAAGGCAACCAGCTTCGAGGAACAACTGAAGAAGATATCGAAGTTGAACTTCGGCTCGACTAATTGGACCGCAATTCGAGCCTGTGTGAACTTCTGTGGGTTCGATCGGTTCCGGTGGTACCCAACAAACAGTTCCGACTGTTGTTCCAACGATCGATTCCACGTCGTCACGCCACGTTGTACTCGTGTCACTCATTACACTACTCGCGTCTGTTTAATAAATAAAATTGATGTCATTCAAATCAGCGTTCATTAAAATAATAAAGTGCTATTTGTAATCAAAATTTTATGAAAATAATCAAATTTTTAGTTTATTTCATTCTAAAACCAATTGCATTTTTTCTACGAACAAACAAAACTTTATGGATCCAGTTCCTTGACCTAATTTTCAAAGATTGCTGGAACGAATTGTACAAAACCAAAAATAGACGCAGATAGTAGAAAAAAAGTCCTACAGAAGCATTTCAAAATCGAGACTTTTAGAAAATAAGAAATAATTAATTTTTTTCTTTTTTTAATACTTGTAGTTCAATAATCGTACCTTGGAGCATTCTGGAAGTTAATTTGGCTTCAGCAGTTGGGAATTGTGTTTCGAGACTGGCGACCGGAGAAACGATACTGATGTAAGGTGGTCGACTGCTCGGTAAACTTGTGTAACCGCTGTCAGGTGGTAAATCAAGGGCAAAATTCGGATTCAAAAATGGCGTTGGGTTTGGTACGTCATTTTCGGGAGTCTCGAAACCAATCGACCGTACGGATCTCAACGACGCGTGACTCGCTCGTCGAAATTTATGGAGCGCTGAAAGTGAGAGAGTCGGATACGGATAAGAAAAATCCTCATGAACGGCTTTCAGCGCGACAACGTAATCCTCGATTCTCGCGGCTCTTTCGCGCTCTCGGGCCAGCCAAGTTACGAGATGAAAGTCTAGACGAGCCGCGAAACGTCCCAAATCAGCGAGACGTCTCTCCGTTAATAAACGACGCGCGTGACGTTGGAGAATCACGTCAATAAAAAATTCCTCAGCCGAACCCTCTCTGTAAATAAATAATTGTATTACAAAAATTTCTCGATTAGAAAAACAATTATTTATCAAATTTTCTCTTTGATAAAATATAAAATTTTAATGAATCAAAAATAAAATTACAGCCAACCATCCATATTCAAAAATTTTCAATTATTTTCGTTTGTTTACCATTGTTAAAATCAATTAACAAGTGATTATTGGAGAAAATACTTGCAAAAACTTACTTATTTTCGCTCTTTTCGATTTTCACATTGGGCACGGACTTTTTTCGTCTCATTACCGCATTTCTCGTTTTTTCCAACATGGAGGACGGTGCGACATCTTTATTTCCACTGTCGAATGGAACTTTGGGTGTTGCGGTGGTGCTGTAACTTCGACTTCGTGAGACTTGCATTGTTCCCAGGACGAGAGACAAATCATCCTCATGAGGCGACACAGACGGGGTGGCCGGTGGACCAGCTAATTTTGCTGTTCCACCCCATGAACTTCTTGGCGATTCTACGTCGTTTGGATCTAGAAAAAAAATTGTACACATAATTAATAAGCAAAATATTATAAATTATTTTTTTCTTAAGAAAATACTGACAAAATTTCAATTAAAGCCCCTTGCGCACGATGCTATTTTTCATGCTAAATAAAATCGTGTGTGAGGGACTTAATTGTTCAGATTATATTGAAAGAGCACAAAAATTAAAAATTCTGTTTTTCTGAAATTTTTCTTGGAATCGTTTTTTTTTACCTATCGCTCGAAGGAATCTGACGAGGTCTCTCGAGAGTTCCCATCGACCTTGGACCAAAGCAGCATCGAGTAAAAGCGTCGCGTGCTGACGACTAACCGCGGATGGTTCGAGATTCTGCAAAATGATGAGATAACTCGCTGCGGTGTCGAGTTGTTGTCGTTGCAGACAATCCTGCAAGAGTTTCTTCGGCGAGCCAGCGACCGAAAACAAATAGGGCCAAAGTGCTATTTCCGTTTTTCTCGCGCATTGAACAACCGCCCGCGCCCAAACTCCTGGAAATTCTCTGATAAATTCAACGACGGACGGCAATTGGGCATCAGGAATCGGATCTTTGCTCGTCGCCTCTTCTTCTAACACTTCGTGAAGTAAAAGCTCCAGTGAATGAGGAAAATACGGCAACGCCGAACAAGATCTCGCTATCTCCCATGCGTGATAACCCAAATTTCGATGGATCAGCTGACGCAGTATTTGATGCAAATATACTTGGCTCTGAAATAAATTACAAAAAAAGAAAAACAATGATTTATTTCAGGAAATTTTTATTTCTTATTTGGATTTGCGTTTTTTTTTCATTTCATTTCTTATTTTATTCTCAAATCATGTTGGAAACGAAAAAAAAATTATCGACACAAAAATGGTCTATAATTTTTTTTTTTTTATCTCAGAAGATACTCTTCAAAAAGTATAAAAATTATTCCATCAAAATGGACGAGTAAACCCTGCGAGAGAGGAAATTATGAATACTTTTATATTTGAAAATATTAATCCCGAGTCTTTTCATTTGGTTATCGAATCTAATTTTATATAAACAGTCAAGAAAAAAAATTTGGAATTCTTACCGTTAATTCCAAGAGACTGAATGGTAACGAGAAGGGTGAATTGGTGTCGGACGTGTACAGGACGGTGTCGTTTTCAGCTCCGAGTAAAATAGCGTCTTCGAAGAGTATGGCCAACGGATAAATGCGCAAATGAAAGGGTAGCATAATTCTTTTGCTCATAAACGTATGAGCGTTATCTTGATGATTTCGAGGAAACAATGGGAGCCAAACACGCATCCCGTGAGCACCACAAAATAACCAAAGAGCTTCTGTCAAGTGAGGCTTATCTCGTCTCGATCTCCATGGCACCCAGACGTTTTCCACGTACGAAGCTAGGACCGTTGGTGCGCTGCAGGAAAACAACTAAACCAAATAACAAATATACCATTAATATTATTTATCTTCAATATTTTCATGCAAACATATTTTTAATTTTTTAATATAATAATTAACATATTTAGGTAACTAAATAGGAATTAGAATTTTGTAATTTTTTTAAATTTCATCATGTGCCGATTCTCAAAAGACATAACAAGAAAATCACTCTCGTGACTTCATAGCACAAAAATTTGATAGACTTGTAACAAAAATAAATTTATCCAATAATAAAACAAATAAATATTAAATTATGTAAATCATTTTATGAGATCTTTCTTAATCTCATTTTCAAAAATACTAACCACATCGGAATTGTCAGTGGAATGTTCTCGCTGTACCATCAACAATCGTCCAGAGACGTTAAGCAAAAGACTTTCGGGATGAGGATGACTGCCAGCGGTTTCAGCCCGAATAGTGGTGAGCGTAGCGCTAACAACACAAGCGGGATGAACGCAAAGTCCGCTAATATCGACGGTCTGAGTTCTGGTGAGTTCGATACTGCCAGAGCCTTCTTCGCCTTCGAGGCTCATATCGTAGATGCTGACTTGAGCATTAGCGCAAAAAGTCAAGAGACGTTCCTTCAGAGTATTGAGGAGTAAAACTTGAGAAGGCATTCGTACGCTTTTAACGTAATTATTGTCGAGCCTTGTGTCACGTGGATAAATACGAATTTCATCCTTATCCTCGAGCAACGAATAACTGCTGGCTATCATGAAACCTCGATGCCATAACAAACCACCGGTCACTATGAAATCACGCTCTTGCGTCTCATTCCCGAAAAGCTTCCACTTCCTCGAGGCCAATGAATAATGAGCCAATCCCGTACGACCAGCTACCGCGATGCTAAGTCCTTCGTTATCTATTGCAGTATACTGTATATGCGATTGAAAGAATTTGCCAAATACTCTCACGGCTGTACCATTAATTTTATACGGTACGGCGCTGATTTATCCTTGTCAAAATATTCCGTGAATATATATCCGGTCTACAATATTCAAGGACATTAAACCGATACGTTCAAAAATTCCACGTTTTTAACTATTCCACAAAGGGAGTCCAACCTTGATTTCTGATCTTGAATTTTTTAATTAGAAAATTTAACGTTATTTCTTTAAGTTATTTCTCTTTATACGTTCGTTTGTCTATTTTTACATTTTTTAAAATTTATTCATGCGTTTGCTTGTTTTACGCATGTAATGAAAAATGTAACGAAACACTGTTTTTTTTAATTTGACCTAACAAGTCTTTTCTTCAAGATTATTTACAATTATGGTTATTTTTATTCCCGGGGATTGAAATGCAGAATTTATTGACAAGGATAAAATAGCGCCCAGCCGCTTTGCAACGCTGAATTATTTATTTCTATGCTTAATATTGTATGAAACGTAATTTCATTACTCACTCTTATCGGCCAATTCGAACCGCTATAGGCACTTGGGATTGGCACCACGAGCCATTGCTTGCAACCAGCCAATGTTTGCGACAAATTGTCCGTTGGAATGTCGGTAGTTAAATGAAAACCCGGCGCGTCCGCCGATACGCTACCTCCAAGATTCAGGTACAGACGATCTTCACCTTGGAGATAAAGATGACCGTGATGGCTCTGAAAAAAACACAGTATTTTTAAAAGTATTTACAATTATTTTCTTGATTAAAGAGAAAAGATGAAAAATGATAAAAATATAGTTATGATTTAAAAATATGTCAAAACAAAAGTATGAGAAAATAGAAATTTCAAGAGTAAATATGTAAATCATTAAAAATATTGAAAATGAAAAATAAACTTGTAAATCATGGAAACATAATGTAAAAAATTAAAAATATATAAAAAAATTAAAAATATGTGAAGAATGATAAAAATCTTAAATATAATTCAAGAATTTATGGTAATTTTCAATTTAGAATTTTTCTCACCATACACGGATTAACAGTCAAAGGACTTTTTACAAAGTCGAGCTGAATCAACGAACGTTGACTCGCTGGTTTCTCGTTATCGTTCAGTTCGTCCTCCGACGAACTGCCTGGCGATTCACGAAGCATCCAAAGTTGATAGCCTTCCGCCGACCATTCCTGTAGAGATGTTTAAATTTTTTAAATGTTTTAGAAGCTACATTTTTTTCAATTACAATTTAATTTTCATTTTCACAAAAAAATAAATTTGAATAAAGTTCTTCTTCATCATTTAATTGATCGTTTTTGAACGAACCATCGTATGAATGTGGAGTGGATTATCCCTTGTCAAATCAACCCTTAAACCATAATCCCATTTTAGAGTACAAAGAAGAAGAGCACCAAAAGTACTCCAAATAGCGAGTCCACCACTCTCCCAAGCAAGGGCAATCGCACAACTATCCGGTGTCCATCTGAAACATCTCACGCGACCCGGTTTGCCTGGATAATCTTTGGACGACAAACTCAGACTGTGTGAAACCTCCAAACCACCGGTCGTCTCGTCGACGTAATACACGGTTCCTTCCGAACTGAAAAATTCGAATTTCATACAATTAAATTGTGAAATAAATTTCTAAGAAAAAGATTCTTTGCTTCAAATCTTAATAAGAAATTTGAGGTTAATTTCAATTTTCAACGAGTCTGCAAAAATCTGAAAAAGTTCAGCCATCTTTGATTCGCTATGAATATTGTTTTTCAATAATAATTTTTCTAAAAAGTTATTAGCACATGGTTGTGATAAAAAAATTTTCAGCAAAAAACCAGACAATAGGTCTTTTCAGGAGAAAAGACAATTTCTTGACTTTTCTAAAAACCTACATTTTTTCCGAATCTTCTCTTTTTTTGGAATTCTCTAAACATTCGAACTTACTTTTCTCTGCCAAATGCTATTAATCGATATTTGTGGTTGACTGCGGCACAAGTTGCATCCTCAAGATCTCGGGCCCAGATTCCTTGAACTTGCTGTAATTAAATGCGATTATTCGAAAACCTCGAACATGAAATCAAAATTTATCGTAACAATAAACGGAAAATTAAACGCAAAAAGGAAGTCGACAGAAATGATGAAATAATATATAAAGATAATAAAATATTCTGTGCAATTAAGAATTAATTAATGCCAATTATTGAAAAACGTACATTAGGATCGAACTTCAGAGACTGTGCAGTGAGAAAAGCTGCCTTGCCATTGCTCAGGACAATCGCAAATCCGCCTACCAACGGTGAGTACTCGATATCCGTGACGTAAACGTTATTTTCTGTGATTGGTATCGCCACCGTCGAAATTTGCTGATCAATGCTAAACGGTATTCGGCGAAGATCAAGAGAATAATCACGATTTGGAGTACCGTCCCATTTGTGACGTACAATGTGACTGGTTTTTGTTGCGACCATTAATTCGTCGCGAATGCACACCAGAGAACTTATACCACCATCGATCCATGACGTCATTGTCTGTAAAAGAATGGGAATATTCGTCTGTAAATTTCTATAAATTGGATGAATTGTAATAAGATGTCAGCGATTTAATTGATGATAAATAATGAAACGGAAATTCAATCATTAACTACTTATCGATCGATGATGAAAAATTATAGAAATTTAAACATACACCTAATCAAATTTTTTTTCAGTATTCATTATATTTTCTGGAAATGTGTACCTGGCAAAATTCTAAATAAATATTAAAGAGAAAGTTTTGTAAATAGTAACAGGTCCAGGTAGCATTTTTCAAAAAGTTATCTCAAGGATGTACTAATGTTTGCTCGAAAGGCATCTAAAGTTTACCAGACATCTAAAACGCATATATTGAACAATTGCTTCTAAATGGCCATTACTATCCCAACGGGTAGAAATTTCCAAAAAATTGTCTAAGGATATGTAATGTCCATTCTCACCAGGTATTTATTAATCAAGAATTATCCGAAAGAAAACTTTCAAGGATCTGATAACTTTTAGATCCCCTCTAGACGATCATTAGACATTCGTTAGATAACTTTTGGATAATTTTTTGGAAATAGGTACCTGGGTATATCCTTTAGATAATTTTGGGACAATTCTTTGCAAAGTGCCGTCCAGGATATAAAAAAAAATTAATTTGTACCAAATAAATCGAATTATATATATTTATAACATGTGGAATATTGCAGAAGAATAACTGGTGCAAAGTTGAAAAAAAAAAGTAGTTGCAATTTTTTTCTTCATACTAACAGGAGTGAGAACTAACGACGGAATGACTTCTTTGATGAAGAGTTCAGCACTGTCTCTCCGCAGGCTGGTAACGGGAGAGTCTTTCTGTTCATAGAGGCCGCGCCCCTCGGCTCCAGTATCAGAAAGCCGATAAAACAATAGATAGCTGTCCGAAGTCTGGATGGGAAGAGAATATTGAGTAAAATGAAAGTGTACATAAATTATGCAGTGTTTAAATGAATTTAGAATAGTGGGATAGATTTTCTCTTACCGCAACAACGAGCGTGCTCGAATCAGGTCGCCATTGTACAAGAATATTCTTGCCATGTTTTTGGAGAGAATCTGCGCTGCGTCTTATAAAAACAATTGGGACACAGGGCTGAAAATAAAGAAATTCTTAAAATTCGTAAAAACAATTAAATGAAACCACAAAAGCGAGAAATTAGTTTCTATTTGAGGGAATTGTCGTGATAGGATTTTCATGTAAGTGGATTAAAATATGGTATATAGTTTCGTGAGGTCAGAAAGACTTTCGTGTGCATTTTTTTTGCATACCTTGCAATACCAGATATCCAAAGTGTCAGGGGTCAAAATAGCGAATAAAATTTTGTCTCTGTTGCATACAATCCTGATAATATTCTTGGTATTCGTGGGGTTTAGCACCCGAGGCCAACCGATCGGGAAGAACATGATTTTTTTTTTCCTATATTTACACTCGCACACACACCCACGCACAATTATTTTACACCGACCGTTTAAATCACATGTTATTACAAATCTTGCCTTTCGTACTTTATCAACGATCAGATTAATACTCTCTTCATTTTTTATTAAAAACCACGTACAAACATCCCCGTTATGAATCGATGTATGTCGAGAGAACGTAAGATCGCGAGCAATGATTTTAACATTTTAAAGGGCTAACCCCATACAACCGCCGTCCACGTCGTCGAACGGAGCGATAAACTCAAAACTTCAAAACTCTCTCCCCTCCTTCGTGATCGCCCGGTAATGCCTCTATCGAGTGTTCACGCAAAAATTTTCTCACATCTACATTACCGCCTAAGAGCCCGGTCGATACAATGGAAGTTTGAATTTTTGTTTAATTCGTTCCAAATTGTCAATATATTCATAAACTTTCAAGATTGCATTAAAATTTTGGGATCGTTCATTATGAGCTACTTTTTGAAACGATCTTTCACGTTTAAAAAATCATTTTTTCTTCGTTTTTCACCATTTTGGCGTAATTTTGTGAGAATCTTGTTCGAAGTTTTGAAACATTAGCCCTCTATTTTCATGGTTTCTGTCATTTCTATCGACGAAAATTTCCATTCAAACGATTTATAGACACACAACTTTGATATCAATTTTATTAAACTTAAAATTAATAGCTGTGATCACTGGATGAACTTTTTACAACAGATTTGGAAGCATTATTATTCCCGATTGAAGGTAAGAGATTGAGGAATTTGAGACGTGCGCAAAAATGATCGGCGCCCCTTTTCCATCTTGCTGCAGACGATTCAGTTCAACTGGCTGTAGAAAAACGGTTTCCTGTTGACTGAAACAAATAAACGTCATATTATCTCAACGAGACTACCGAAAATATAAATACAATGAAAAAAGAAATAAATAACAAATACAAAATAACGAAGAAATTAAAAATAAGACAACGAAAGTGCGAAATAAGACAGTAAAAAAACATTTTTTTTTTTCAAATTTACCTCGTTACCACTAAATGGAACATGGGCAATCCAGGGTTGGCTTTCCTGTAATGTTGAGTGCTCGAATAAACGTTGTAACATACTTTCAAATTGCTTCTTTTCCGTCTGACCGTTTTGTCAGTAGCGGATTTGATGATCCTCAGTTTTTCGTAAACTTCGCTAAGGTTGCGATAATTTTTAGGATTTATCAACGGTTTGATAGTTTGATCGACGATTTGAATCTCGTTGAAGTCTTCATCGTGTTGTCCGTTTTCTTCATCGACGATCGTAATTGTTTTGGCCTCGCGCCATTTTTGCTTGAGATCGGTCCACGATGAAGTTCCGGGAAGTTTGACAAAAGATGTTTGATAAACTTCGCCACCGCGTTCGTCGGGAGAAATTCTTGAAGGAGATTGCGAGGTGCTTGGTGCATTTGCAACTCGGGATTGGCCTGAATGCGAGCCTCGCCAAGATCGATCCGACAAATACCGATGCGGCCAATTTTGGAATTGCTGATTGTTGCAAAATTGATTTTGATAATAATTCTGCTGAAAGTTATTCTGCATGAAGATATTGCGCATCGTTTGTCCCAGTATCGCGGTGTTTCGAACAATATTCATGTAATACGAGGACCATCGATTTTGGGAATTTTGCCAACCTCCTCGACTGATCGTCGTAACTTGTTGCATACAAAAACCACCCAATTGCGCATTCATGAACATTGGATTCCCCCCGAATAATTGCTGGTTTTGTTGGAAAGACCGCATCGAGTTCTGACCATAATTATATCCGGGATGGAATTGTCGTACCGGACTACCGAATCTTGATTGTTGTTGATACGGCACAATCGCGTTCGCATTATTCGAAGACACATTCGTAACGTTTTCTCTGTTCGAACCGTTCGTCCTTTGCCGAATATTTTCTCGCAATGGTCTATCTCTCTCTTCCATCCGCTTCAATTTTCTACTGTCGTATCGATACGTCGATTTAGGTCTTACTCCACAAGGAACATAACGTCTCGAAATATTCTCCGTTATAAATATTTGATTCGCTATATTTGGCAGACAATTCAACATCTCCATCCTTGACATCGGTTTGGGGATTTCCTCGGCCTCGTCGTCCGAGAGCTCTATCACCTGTAAATTCGCAATGATATTGAGATTCTGGTGTCCTGAAATGTTTTTTTTTTTAAATCTTGTCTCATTTAACAATATCAAGATTTTTCAAACAGCCACATGATTATTTCTCAATAAAAATCGATTCAATATAGTTCTAAACTATTTCTGATTATAATAATAAATTCGGAGTGTTGAAAAATTCTTACGACAATATTTCTCAATACAAATCAGTGCAATATTTTGACGAATTTTTCTTAGAAGTGTGTTTCAATTTTTTGAAAATTTGACACATTTCTGCAGAAATCTCAAATTTTTTACCTCATGCTTCGACTTTTTTGTTTCCGGCAAATCAGCGAATGGTTGTGCAACTTTTCGTTTATCGAGCGTTCTTTCAATTTCACTTTTAGAAGGAGCAGCCTCGGTGTTTGAATTTTCCACGACTGCAACGCTCGGAGACAATTTGTCATTTCTTTTTGGCAAAAGTTTGACGTTTCTCTGAATCCTGGCACCTGGCCATTTGGGGACGTTGAGTTCGGAGGTCACTAGTCCGTCCTTGACGATTTTGATTGGTGACAAAATCGTCTGTTCAGAAATAATTTCAAGTCGAGGAATTTTTGGTTTACGTTCCGAAGGCTTATCAACGCTCGAATCTTCGGTTTCCGCATCGTTGGAAATTTTCGAATTTTCCGAACTCCCGTTTATCGTTATCACCATACTTTCCACTATTTCTTTAACGTCATTCTCAATTTCCAGCCTTTGTTTACTTCCCGAGGATTTAACCAATTCCACATTGTTTCCTGCCATCCAAAGTCCGTTCTCTGGATTTACTATCACTTTTTTTCGATGCACCGGCTCGGTAACTCCTGAACTTCTCTCCTGCTGTGATTTTTCGTAATAAAAACGCTGCAAACGATATCCCAATCGGGTCAATTGACTGTAAACTCTATATTCGTCTAATGAGCAATCGGAACCTTCAGATTCTATCAAAAGTTCGTAGGCTTGTTGAATCGACAAAGGAATCCCTTCCCATATGAGTTCCAGACACTCCTGAAAAAAATTTGATAAATCCCAAGATGTTTATTGAAATAAAAAAGAAAACTCGATACGCTTGAGCATCAAATCAATAAAATAAATGAATTTAAAACCATTTATAAGAAAGAATAATGGGATTGATTCAAAATTTTCTTTCAATGACATTTTCAGATTATTGCATCAAAATAAAAATCGTCTAAGAACAACTATGCTAAAAATCGGAAAATTTGGGATTCAAAAATAATCATTTTAGTTGTATACGGTGAAACAACAGAAAACTGATCTTTTTTCATCATTCTAAAATTGTTAGTAAAAAATATGTGTAACAGCAAAATTTAATAATGCAATTTTTTCTTTGCAGCCCGAATATTGTTTTTATGGAGTAAATTTTTATTGCATAAAATAAACTTCACTGAAAAATTTGAAACCATGACTGCTTGTAATAATTTCAACTCACAGTTTCTAAGAGTATTAATGCCTCTTCGGGTATAAGATAAAGACTGGTATTTATCTCGTGTCCAAAGTTGGCCCACTCGTTGCCAATTTTTTTGGTTACCCTTGCACGTTTCTGCTCCGGCAACCATTCTGCGCTTGATAATTGCGAGGAACGTTCGACTCTCTCAATACCGAGTAAAAATTCTCTACTATCAAGGCCTTTTTCAATTTGCTTTTTTTCCAGCCAAGATCCATTTGGCTCGAATTGTTTATTCCCACCAATTTTTGGTAATGTTCTTGAAGATTCTTCCCACTTGTTCCAAGCATTGGAACAAATTCCCTTATTTCTCAAGAGTTCCTGGGCACTACAAAATACAGAAAATGTTACTAACAAGCAATTTGTGATTTGTATATTCGAGAAATAAAAAAAATATATATACATGAATAACATTGACTTGTAACATATTTTTTATATATTCGTAATATCTTTTTAATATATTATTTTAGTGAAAAATATAATTAACACAAGATTTGATTTAAAAGTAGAAAAGAAATTCTGGAAAAAAAATTACATGTTGCAGTGTAATTCTTTTTTTTTGTTGAAATAACTAAAAATTCTGTGAATTTTTTTTTGATGAATCAAAGCGAATAATGGTATTTACGAAAATATAAATTTGTAATAAATAAATATTTAATAATCGATCAAAATTCATTGATTTATTATAATAAAAATAATTTTCGTTCGATTAAACATTTTAAAACGTACGTCAAATTTTTCACACGAATCGTTCCCGTTTTTTCTTCCATTTTGCAGGTTAAACACTAATCGATGTGTTTTTATTATGAAATGAGTAAGGATACAAAAATGTGCGATGTAAAGGTAGTAAAAGACAAAATATTTCGATCGTGGACTTAATAATATAAGGTTATTAAAAAATCACGATTGTCAATATATTTTTCTTAAATATTGACAATTAGAAATTTCTGACGTATACTCAAAGCAGCAAATGACGCTCTTTACAAAACATTTACGGGGCTATATTATGAATTAGATCAGCAATTATAGCAACAAACTAAATAAGGGTGAAAATGTAACAAATTTTATTTGTTATCGTCCCGGCGGCGAAGGTAGTACGAGTAGTACGACGACGACGTGCCACCATTCAGTAGAAGAAAATCCTCTTGAATTCTGAACGCATGCAGACGCGTTTCGAGGTATCCTTTGGTCACTGCTGCCATCCTATGCAAGTTCTCAGAACTTCAGCTCTTTGAAAAGCGACTGTTTTCATTCTTGACATTAAGGGCCGGTTGTTGTTCCACTTTCTGGTAAATTTTACCTGACGGTTGTAGCATTGAGTAGCAGACCTTTAACTATCAGATAGATAAAATTTACCTGGAGGTGGAACAACCGGCTCTAAATTCTTAAAAGCTGCCAGGGAGACTAGAGAAGGCTGCGCTTCTAGTGCATCTGAACTCGATGCTATAACCTTTAAATCAGGGCCAGAACGGACGTGATCGTGATAGTGTGGTCTAACTGTACATAAGTGTATGCGGAAGTTGCATATTGGGAGGAGTTTCGATCCGTTTGAAAGATTCACGAAATAAGGTAATTATTGAAGATCAATTATAGAAATAAAGAAGAACCGACCGAATTCTACAATCCTGAAAAAACATTGTTCGAAAGACCCCTTGAATTATATCTTTAAATATATATTTGACGTGCCACTTCAACTTTGATAGATCTCCATTTTGCTTCGTGCATGTATATTATACTCGACGCCTCCCTCGTAGTAAATTATACTGCAGACAATTTTCACTATTGAATGTGATAAATATGACGTTTTTTTCCACCTCTACTTCAAGTCCTGATGACTTTATTATTTTTTCATTATTCATCTCATGAGAACTTTAGCAATTCATTGATATTATTGACGTATAATATTTCGATTGTGTATTATTTGTCGCATTTATTATTTAGATCCAACGAAATGAAAAGAAAAGGAACAAAAATTTGAAGAAATTTCCAAAGAATCCAAATGATGAAAAATGCTGCTTAAAATAAGTTTAGACAATTTTAATTGACTCAAACTACAAAAATTGTCAAAAGAAAATCTTTCCTATGCCAGTCAAATGCGAATAACAAAAAATGCTAAATAAATGCTTAACGAATCGAAAAGTAAACAATTTTTAATTGTTAAAAATTTTATTGAGAGCTTTTTTGATACTTTTTATCAAATCTGATGTTTCATAACGTTCTGTCGTTAGCATTATTAAACACGAATCATTCATGACGTACGAAAATTGACTGGATTTTTGTTTATCCAGCAGAATCGCAAAACTCTTGAAATACTGGTAAAAGAAGACAGTCCCCATAATGGCGGAATTGGCGGCTCTGTTGCGTCAGGACATACCTGAGGGAAGGACGAATTTAGCGGACAGTCACACGAATTTGGAGCGAGTGGCGGAATACTGCGAGGCTAATTATTTTCAAGCTGAAAACAAGAGGATAGCATTGGAGGAGACGAAGAATTACACGACTCAGTCGTTAGCGAGTGTTGCTTACCAGATCAACACGTTGGCTTACAATTTTTTGCAATTGTTGGATTTGCAGACTTCGCAGTTGGCTGAAATGGAGAGTCAGATGAATCATATCGACCAAACAGTCATGATACACAAAGAAAAAGTGGCAAGAAGAGAAATTGGTGTTTTGACAGCTAACAAAATGACGACGAGGCAATACAAGATCATAGCGCCGGCGAATCCTGAAAAACCCATTAAATACGTGAGGAAATGTATCGATTATACAATTCTTGATGAAATTGGTCACGGCGTTAGAAGCTCCGGAACTCCCAGAAGCAAACAGCGAGGAGGAAGTCAAGGCAGCGTTCAAAGCTTAGGCGCAGCTTCTACCGGATCTGGTTTGGCAGCAGCCATGGTCGGTCCAGCGCCAACCACCAAACCACCCACTCCTCCGCAAACTGTACGAACCGGAACTCTCAGCAAAGGTTCTCGAGAATACAGAACTCCGCCGGCTGTCGCACCGCCTCAAGTTCCCAGCCACTATGCCCCCAATTATCCTCTCGGACATCCCAGACGAGAGAGAGGACCCGGCTACAGCACTCTGCCTCTTCACGCTCATACCACCTCACATTCCACCCATAATAACAATCACAATTCCATTTCTAACACCGTCGGCCAACATACCTCACCACCTCAGATCGGTACTGTTCATCCTTTGCAAAGCCATCCCCAAATCCCACCACCAGCGCCACCCAGTGTCACCGGATCCTCTGGATATTCGTCCGAACAACACATTAGTATGCCACGTAAGTTCATTTTCTTTTTCACTGTCTCTTTTATCCCTCAACACTATTATTCGATGATTCATGAATCGCTTAGTATTTTTACTGTTGTTCTGAAAGTGAAAACATTTGCTAAATCACAAAAGTAACAAATATTTATTTTCTTTAATAAGTTTAAAAAATAATATATACATGTATCTTTTTTCACTTTTATACTTTTTTTTGTAGTGGAGAAAAGATCATACTGTTTTTAATTTTAATCGTTTTAACCCGTCAGTGGTTGTGCTACATACACTTTAAACATTGGGTGCATGATGAGAGATTTTCTCACATGTATAGCTTCAAGTGCTCAATTTGATAAATAGGATCTTGAAAACAATTTCGCTACAGTGATTGTGACTATTAAACATTTTTATTTTTTAAAAACCGTAAACACAACGATAATTGACAACAAAAACCAAAAAATAATAATTTAAAATATTCAAAAACGAAAATTCAAAAAAATTTTTCAACTCTTCTATCATACAGAAGAAAAAATTTGTTGAAGATAGAAAAAATTTCAAATGCTTATGTCATTTGAAATTTTCGAATAGTCATCGTTTTAATATAAGTGTGAGAAAAAGTCTCATAGCACAACCGCTGATGGGTTAACATTGATTGATTATTATTAAATTAATTAGTATTAATTATTTATTATTAAATTAGTATTAAATTATTTATTAGTATTAAATTAATTAATTAGTATTAAAAATGTTACATTACGTTTTTTTTTACAAATATTACTATTTTTTTTGGGTATTTATTTTGTTAAAATGACTTTTGAATGAGATTATATTCGCTAGAAATAATTCAAGTGTTTGTAATCATTCAATTACTTTCTCTTTCCTTTCTCGCGATTTGTTGGATGTAAATTTTTTTTTATTCGATTAACAGCCCCTCCATCACCATTGGTTGGGATTGGCAGCGATTTGGGCGATTATACCGGACATCATACATTACCACACAGACTGTCACATCAGATAAGTCGTAGCAGCGGAGCGAGTAGCCCACCGCTGCCTCCACCACCGCCACCAGAACAGGACGAGCATCCGCAATTCGGACGCCCTCAACAATCCAGCGGTGCGATAATGCCGATTGTTCCTGATGAGGAAGATTTACCAGGCTGGGTGCCCAAAAATTACATTGAAAAAGGTAAGAATTCTTTCCAGTTGCATCGTACTTGAATGATCGATTGCCGTAATTAAATCGTCAAATAAATTAAACCCTTTCAAGACTCTGGATACACATATTCGTGTACTCATTTCATCGTTTCCTTAAAATACGTTTTTTACTCCAATTAAAGATTCTTTTAATTTATTTGAATCTCAACAGATTATTATTCTGTTATGGTCGATAAAAACGACTTCTCATTGATATATTAATTAAGCAAATTATTGTTTCATGAGTAACAATATAAAAATACGATTTTCGAACGAGTTATTAATTGGTTGAATTATTGCCTTACTTTATTATTATTATTAATATGTATTAAAAATGTGATTTCTTATTGATTAACAAAATTATTTCTTTATTAATAATTAGTATTGACACAATTGTTAGTTTATAATGAAAATTTAAATAATTTTATTACAGTCGTTGCCATTTACGACTATTACGCCGACAAAGAGGACGAGCTGAGTTTTCAGGAGAGCAGCGTAATTTATGTATTGAAGAAGAACGATGATGGATGGTGGGAGGGCGTGATGGATGGTATAACGGGTCTGTTTCCGGGTAATTACGTCGAACCATGTGTCTAAAATTATTTTTGCCAGTACACAGCCAAACTACAAAATATTGAGGCTTAAAAAAAGGACGTCAATCGTTTATTATTAATTATTCTACCAATGAACAATTCGAGTTCTTCGTGAAACGGTTGATTGAAAAATGTTTTTATTTAATTATTATTATTTTTTTTTTTTTTCATTACATCCAAAACCTCGAAGTACTCGTCGAATATCAAGCAAATTTTTAGCCCGCGACTCGAATACGTAAAA
The DNA here is from genome assembly GCA_963989365.1 of Rhimphoctona megacephalus. Classification (NCBI taxonomy): domain Eukaryota; kingdom Metazoa; phylum Arthropoda; class Insecta; order Hymenoptera; family Ichneumonidae; genus Rhimphoctona; species Rhimphoctona megacephalus. The sequence goes on from OZ022414.1 coordinate 8,165,390, forward strand.
AATAAAATTACTTGAAACTGATTTTTTAGAAAATATGATCAATTTTTGATCATTGAGAAACGGAATTTAGGCACATTAATCAACGCAAATAGAACGTAAGCAAACTCGTAATCACTCGATCCCATTATGAATAAATTTCATATTTATAAACATGTGTATAGAGCTTCGGTATGTGAAACATCGTTTGACCTTGACCGATTGTTAGCTCACGTTTTTCATACTATTTTATCAAGTTAAAATTTTTGATAATATTTCCTTTTTTTCTGATTTCAACTACACATTTTCTATGTTTTTTTTTTCGCAAATTTTAAAAACGAAGATCCATATTTTTTTCAATTTGAAATAATTTTTTTTAAATTGCTGTTGAATACTTGAATTTTTGGAATTATTTTAAATTCGTAAAGAAGGAAATCATTTTGTAGTGTCAAGTTCCAAAAAATACATGAGAAATTTCTAATTTATTGAAATAAGCTTTAAAAGAATGAGAATATTCTTGAGAACAGCTAAAATAGTATAAAACATTGTGAAAGAAGTAAAATGTAGAATTTCTCATGTACACACATATAAATATGGACTTTAATTACATATACAAATAAATATATCATTAAATCCTCCCTCCAAATCAAACGAAAGACAGAAAGAGAGAAAAAAGAGTCAAACTTTTGTACACTCGCGCGAAAAGTTGTATTTTTCGACAAAAAAATCAAGAGAAACAAACAAAAATCGACGAATATTTATACAATTATAAAAAGTCTCGATTGACCGTTCAATCATAGGTAATAATTAAAAACAATGTTGTCAGTTGTATCGTATAAAAATAAAATTAACGTACGTATTTCTATACAAATATTTTTCATGACCAAGTACGATCGACAGTGAGAAATCAAAATATCAGAACACACCTCTTTCTTACCGAAACGTGCAAATGGAAATCATCAAAAAAAAAAAAAACAAAACAGAAAAAGACAAAAAAACACAAAAATTATCTTGGCTTTTTATAGTCGCGTATGCATTTATTACACTCGTAAATTTAAACATAATACATCGTGTGAATTCTTGATAATTTTAGTAATTATTTTATTAGAAAATTGTTGTATTCAGCTTGAAATAAAAATTTGAAAAAGTCTATGGCTTTTAATGGTTTTATGCACTTTTTTCGGGTGCCTGAGAAAATTTATAGGTATTATCATAGATTTAAGTATTTCTTGAAGGTAGAAACACGGTTAAAAGTTGAAAGAAATCTTATTGTTACCATTTGAAGACTATCTACGAGAAACGTTCATCGAAATACGTAATTTTTAAAAAACCCTTCTCGAGAACTTACGAGAAACATTTATTTACAAAAAATATTTGACTGAATCCTTAATTTTTTCAAGTATTTAAATTCTAAAAAATCTTCAATTTTCTCAAATCCTCAATTCTGAGTATTAAACCAAATGTTTTCTTTTAATAATTACAAGAAACGTTTAAATTACGAAAAATATTCAATCTTTTGAAATATTCTTGAAAAATCGTTAATTTTTCTGCATATTGAGTCTACGAGAAATTTCTAATTTTTTGGAAAATTGAACCTCAGAGAAACGTTCAATTAACAAACGAAAAAATATGAACTAACGGGAAACGTTTGATTTACAAAATAACGTTTAACTTAAGAAAGACGCTTAACTCGTGAGCACACTCACTCAAAGTTTCGTCTGGCAACGAAACAATAATTCCAAAGACAAGTACACAGAGAAACAACGAGAATGATACCGAACGAGGTAAAAGTTCGAGTAGCAAACTGATGTTTTGCTCGACCCCATCCAGCCACCGTAATGGGTAACAAAATTCTCTCGCTGAGGCTGTTCCGGAAAAGGCCGCTTTGTAAACTCGAACGAATGAAAATTCTCTCGCGTTGCAATAGTCCGGGGACACGAGCGAGCTAGAAGCTTTTCTGATAAATCGCTAAACTTTATCCATTCGGGCAAAACCCCGCGGGCGAAAACACTTTACAAGAGGGTTGAATACGAGGGAACGTTAGGGGTAGAACATGGAGGATCGTAAAACCACAGCCTCTATGTCCTTTTCGTCTCTTATATATCTATACTCAAACTTTTCCATTTACTAGAACTGCATGTGTATGCAAAACACTTGCGTTTTTACATTTCGTTCTTACGAGCCCGAAACTAATAATTGGTCCATTAAAAAATGCGTGTTTTCCCTTTCAAAATAATAATTATTAAAAAGAAAAACAACGATATTATAAAAGTTTTCATTAAAATGCAATGCAATCGAAATGTTTTTGTCGTTTTTCATTTGAATGAAATTTCATCTGAATCTGCTACGTATCATTAGAAAATAGCTGAAAAAGAGTTTGAAGAATTGTGCGGCATTGCCACGATTAATTATATTTTATTGAACATTTAATTTACACACGATATTCCACTCTTTTTATCTGATCTCATTTCTAATATCAGCATTATTGTATCCTATTTTTGAAGGGTTGTATTCTTATATGCATCGATTAATAAGAGTTTTTTTTTTTAAGTTTAAATATACACAACATACATTATCAGTAATTATAATTATTTATGTATAACAAATGTTTTAGCTACGTCGATAAAAGGCAAAATGGGATAAGAACGTACATCAATCAAAATAGAACATAAATTCGTTTATTGGCTGGAAATATTGAGTTCTTGATTGGTGTGCCGGAGGGCTTTCTTGCAACACGGCTGCAATGCTAAATCGATGTGAAGAATTTCTGCTTCGTGTTGAGCAAGGAATAGGAACTCAGCATACGAGAAGCATCGATACGAATATACACGAAAAGAAAATGATAATGTCAATTCGACGCTAAAGTTCGCAGTAAATATGGCCGCGAAACATTGAAAGTATCGTTTCAATAAGTAGAAATTGTATCATCATTCAATTAAACTTAACTTGCACTAAACTAAAAGTTTTATTTTATTTTTGCTGGAAATTCAAATTAAGTTGAATAACAATTTGAAGAATTTCATGCTGTGACTTCGTTCCGACGATTTCCACGTTATTTTTCAAACGAATTTTTATTAGTGCTCAATTATTGCTGTAAAGTGTGCAATTAAAAAAGAAAAGTACTTTTTTATATTAGAAAAATCGTTATTTTTCAAACGAGACGACAAAAATAATGTTTATTTCTGTAAAGTGGTAACTTTTATCTCGATCTTCGAAGCAATAAAAAAAAAAAATTCATTTCAACGAATATAGTGGTCATAATTTTGAATATATGCCAAGCGCCGCGTCAAAAAAAAGCATTAAAACAGGTAGAAAGCTCACGAGGGGCAATTGCGCGCGTGTTCGCCCAAATAAGCCGGTATGTTTCCCACATACAGGATCGTATCCAATTTTGCATTGTTGCGGCTACGGTTAGACTCGAGTGGTACTCCCGTTTCGCTACTGCCATAATGTAAGCGTTATAGTCTATCCTAATTTGACAGAGAACGCCCGCGACGACATGAATTTACGTTGCCCATGGCATAGTCCTGGATTACAAGAGACCATCCCCGAGATCGGATATTATATATGTTGCATATTTATATACACGTACAGGGTGTCCAATAATTATTACTCTGGCAACATTTTTTCGTAGCTAAATTTCACCGCATTTGAAAATAAATTATTTTCTCTGAATCACTTCATAAATAATCAAATGAGTTATGAGTTATAATACATTTTTTTCACAAATATAACGATTCGTGTGTTCAAATTTTTTTTTCTAATGATTTTTTTCAAATAATGTGATCAAATTTTGGACTAAAACTCGTGGACAATTTTCAAAAAATTTTAATCTTTTATTGTGAAAAGCAATAAAAATAAACACTTGAAATATTGCTTTAGATTCAAATACTTTACAAACATTTACTGAATTTAATCTTGTGAATGAAAGTTTCTCATGTGAAAAGAGCGTTTTTGGAAAATTAGAAAAAAAATGATGAGTTTTAAGATAAATAAAGATTAATTGATGCTATAAATTCGATAGAAACATTCTTTTTAAGAGTTTACAGCTTAAGTTATTGCGTGAACAGGCTGAACACCCTGTACACATCTATGTCATGTAGATCGGGTTAGAAGGGTCTGATGAGAATGAGGGGTTGGAAGAGGGGTCGCGAGGGAGGCTCGCGAATAAACTATGGAAATTAGAGAGCGGTTTACGTCTCTTATCCGTTATCCTGTTTCTCCTCCTTCAACTTTGACCTTGTCTCATAGCGGTGCCATCATTGCGAAAAGCTTGACTAAGAGATATGGTACAGAGAGGGTAGTTACGAGTGGTCTATATCAAAACGAGACAGGTCAGCAAAGTATGCTTATAGATAATGGGAGCTCGATGCAGGAAATTACGTAAATGTACTTGATTTAATGAACGTTGCACGATTATCATCCTTTTCAGTTTATTCTGTTAGGGTTACTTGAGCAGGTGCTTATAATTAACAATCTTAAGGTAAAATAGCTGATGCAGACTAGTCAAATGAATGCTAAATTTTAAAAATACATTTATGCAAAGTTTAAGGCACTAATTAAATGAATTGACGGTTGATTTGTATTACAGCATGTCTTATTAACCTAAAAAAATAATAATAACAATAGATTTGCAAAACCTTCAACTGATAAATGCAAAATTTTACGATGTCATATGTTTATCGAGATTTTTCAAAGAATAATCCGTATTTTTCAACCGATTTTAAAGCGCCACGTCTTGTTTTGTTCCCCAAGAGATTCTCTACGAATTCACCGTATATTTTTTTTCTGAGTTTCATCGTTTTACTGTTGCAGCCAATTGTTTGATTGGCTAAAAAAATGTTCACAAACCTGTTGCTGTAATTTTCATATTAACGAGTTTAGAAAAAAACCTACGCGGTGAATTCGTAGATAATCTCTTGAGGAACAAAATAAGACGTGGCGCATTAAAATCGCTTAAAAAATACGAATTATTCTTTGAAAAATCTCGATGAAAATATGACATCATGGAATTTTGCAGTTATCAATTGATGATTTCGCAAATCCATCGTTATTATTTTTTTTTTTAAGTTAATAAGACATGCGCTGTAATACACGTCAACCTTCAATTAATTTAATTAATGCATTGAACTTTGCATAAATGTATTTTGAAAATTTAACACTCATTTAACTAGTGTGGAGCAGCCATATTACCTCAACATTTGAAGTTAAAATTCTCTTAAGGTAGGAGTCTCGCCAAAGCGTTTTTCTACAGAATTTTTTTATATTTCGAGAACTTATTCAGAACACCATTATGTAATAATGCGCAAAATTTGAATAGGATTCACTATTCCATATTCGAGATATCGGAAATCAAAAATTGTATAGTTTTACGTTTGTTCTTATGGGCAAAGGTAGAAAATTTCACATTTTACGCAATTACTTCGAAACTTTTCTACAGATTTTTTTTTTTTTCAATTGTCATTTGCACTGGCGTATATGACGAAGTTTCTCAAAAAATTACAACAATTCTGACTACTTAGTTTCGGAGATATAGTGATATGAACTATATGTTACGTGTATTGCATAGGGAAAAGCGGGTATTCCGAAAACTCTGAATTTTATATTAAACATTGTTCCCGCAAATTTTTATTTTTTTAGGCTCCCGTATGACTTGACAATTGCTATTCTTAGGTTATTTCGCAGGTTATATCCAAATTTTCGAATTTTGACCGGAGAGTTAACTTTTGAACGTGACTGTGGCGAGACTCCTACCTTAATAACTTAACGCTGTACGAAATGTTTATGTTGGCTGTATGAAGTAACGCTTCACGGTAGAAATACTTTGGTCAACACTGAGTCCCACTTAATTGTGACTAATGGCGAATAGGTTAGTCAATTTTTTTAATTAATGTGAAGGCATGAAAGCACCAGTGAAAATTTACCACTGACGAATCTTTTCCAGATTTCTCTTGCTACCAAGAAATCTATAGAACATAAACTCTCGAAAAATAGTCCATTCTTTCAGAGAGCCCAAAAAGTAACCCGTAATCTTTACAAATTTTTTCAACTGAAGGAAATAAAGTAAAAAAAAAACAAGTATTCTGACGAAGGATTAAGATTAAACTTTAGAAACTCCTGTTTATTCGTTAACGCATCAGCATTCCTGCTCACGATGAAAAGTTTTCGTGTATATTTATATATAAATTGCTACCAATATCGACGGAGTATATTATTCGAAACTCGTTGTATTGAAAATAATACTCGAATGCAGCCTCTAAAGCACGACCGGCATTTGAAAGGAATGACATGCCCTCCCCTGCTCGGCCCAGCTCTTTAGGTTGGACCATCAACTATGAGAATTGAGAATTTTGAATTTGGCGATATCGGAGTTTCTGGCTGTTTCCAAGTTTAACAAAGACGTTGTTGCATGAGAGGATGGGAAATTGTACCATTACTGCTGCAGTCCAATCTCTCCAGTTTCGTAGTTATCGGGAATATTCCTTATTTTTAATATCTTTACAATCTTCTATTCTCCAAAGGGAATTCATCAGAATTCATTCGAAAATTTATCAGAAATCTACGAAATTCAGTAGTTCACCCAAGTACTCGAATTAATTGGATAATCGAAGTTGTCACTTCAGTTGAGGAAAGTCGGACTGTATAAGAAACACTGACACATACCCACTGCAGTGTCCATTTTATGCGTTCATTGATCAAACTGATAGGGAATGACAGAACGTAGGTGAATAGTTTCAGGATCGATCGACCAAAGGGTCATCAAGATCGGTATATATACCCTCTATATTATCGCAAAAAGTCAGAGCCGCTGAGCAGAGGATTTGCACCATTGCTGCTAGAGTATTGCTGCTAGAATATCCACCCTACTACGGGTAAACTAGTCGAGCTGTTCCAAAGCGTGAATAATCTGCAGTTTCTGGTATATTCAAACGTATAGTGAAGTCATTAACTAATTGTTAAATTCCTGTTGATAGTTGTCCAGTCCTTTGTGTGCCTGCAACAATTTTGTTAACGGGACAGACCTAGTTGGAACGTCAAAAAAAAGGCCTTTTTTCCGATTTTTTTTTGGTCAAACGATAAAATAATTCACAACAAAAGTTCTTCCGTTTAAAAGATACATATGTAATGTATATGTTGCAATTTTTTCAACGCAATACATATCGAAATAAGCTGGTGACCGTCAATTGCCGAGGACGCTGCAAAAAAAAACACGGTTTGCGGTGATCAAGCTCACGCTGCAACGGCTCATCTGAAACAAAAAAAACGGAGGGGATTTTCAGTTAATGATATAATGCTCCAGTTGAACGAAGGGTTTTGAAAAATTTCCATTTTTCACAAAATGGCGGCCGTTAAAAGTCAAAAGTGTTTTTTTGACCAAAATATCAGTTCCATTTTTTGCTATTAAAAATAAAAATAATTATCCAAAAAAAAAATCCTTCGTTCATATGGAGGACTACCATGTATAGAAGAAGTGATATAAATTTCAACCCGATCGGTAAAGCCGTTCTCGAGCTACAGTGATCACCGACTTCAAAAACATGGTTTCGAGAAAAACGCATTTAAAGTTTTGAGTACGGTTTGCATGGTTCAGACACGACGTGCTACAAAGTCTTGTATTTCGGCGAATAATGGTCCGATTTACATTTACCTGGGCGGAAAATGTTCGTAAGAGATTCTACTTTTTGAAAATGAAATAAAAAAAAAATCGATTTTTCGAAAATTCTAACTAGGTCTGTCCCGTTAATTCAGCAATCGAATCATTGCCATATTTGCAGAATAGTAACCATTCATGGCAATCTTTGATCAACCTGATCAGCTTCGGATGACAATTGTGTTCTCATTTGAAAAATTCACATGTTCCCATTCGTGTCATTAGTACGTGATTGAATCTGCCCATTGTCTCCAACATATAAGCTGCTCGTTTATTTGGATTTGTTTGGGTTGAAACGAGGGCATCATCAAATTTTCACTTTATTTACCTATCGTCATGTAGCTAATGAGCAATCAAACAATTTTCATATTTTGGCAAATTTTCCTGGCTAACTTGATCACTCCCAAATAACAACCATGTCCTTTGAGAGCTGCTGAAAGACAGTAATGCTTTGTTCATCCCATCGACGCAATCGCACAGGACCGTTCCATCCCAAACGACCAACTTTCTTTCCATCCGATCCACCGAAGTTTCGCGGCATTCTCTACGTTCTTCAGCCTTGGAATTCGATGTCATTGCACGCTCGGACGCTCTAGAAGATTGAAGATGAATTTGCTGGTAGCTGCCACAAAACGGCAAAGCCATTCTCCGCTAGTCGTTTTACCGGTATGTAATGGAAGTGGTGAGGATGATAGCAGAGACAAGCTTGTGTATGGGAAACGCTACATCGAAGATGATCAGGAAAAGTGGGTTACCGCAGTTTCACATCAAAAATGACGGATAAAAGAGGGTTGGAGAATGTAGCAAAATCTCTCGCATCAAAGACGATAAAAAAGGAATTTGAGCGCCGTATCGATCATGAGAAAATAACGCTACTTCACACTGCATCAAACGGTTAGAATCGAGAGAATTTTCCGGGCTTTTGAGCTTCTGATTTTGCTGGGCTCTCCCAATATTTACAGTGAAACAAAGTTCTACTTTTTGCAAGCTAGTGAAATTATTTGAAAAACGCCATTTGACGGAAGTCTTCGATCACCTGTCCTCGACTTCGATTGAATGAGAATTTTGATACTTGTCTCGAATAAGCTATAGCGATTGTCTGAAGAAATGGCAAGATATTAAAATAGTAATGGTAGATAACTTGTGCGAATTTTCCTGTAATGAGAAGCAAATATTAAAAATAATTGATCTATTCATTACTATTGTTACATGATTTATCAATACACCAGTATATTTTGTACAAGTATACCAGTTTTAATCCATTAATTGTGCAGTATGTTCTGATTTCAAATATCAAAAATACGCAATGTGTAATATTTTTCATTCCGTGTCCAGATCAGGATAAAAAATGCTCAGAAAAAGGACCATCTTTTCATTTCATTTAACGAGATTTTGCGCTCATCTTGGTCTTACCTTGAAAGAGCATTATTTATCTGCGTATAGTAAATATATATTTTTATTTACTGGTGACACAGTAAGATACAAGAGAGCAAGTTAACGAGAGATAGATAGATATATGGAGAAAGAGAAGCTGACATTGTGCAGCCAGCCATTAATCTTTATGGAGGCCCCGAGGCAGTGACGAGGGGCAACTCTCACGACCAGATTGTTTCGCTCTCGAGTAAGTATTATGCCGAGAGCACTCGAATTAGAATCGCTCAGTGAAATGGCGCCTGGGGATAATGCTCCAGAACTCACCATCTCACGACCTTCTTATACTTTCGAGGATCACTCTTCTCTTCTGAAGGAACTCTCTTTCTCCATGAGATGATAGAAACATTTTAAAGGAAGCTCTTTCAACATAAAAATAAAATAAAAAAACGGGTTATATTTTAAGGAATTTAAAATTTTCTTTACAAATTAATTCAATTAATTTAATGTTTTCATTTTTTTTTACAAAATATTTGCGAACGTCAATTACAGAGAGCTTTTGGGAAAAAAGAGATTATATGGAAAGTCAAGCTCTCGAATTTTAATGGTTAAAAACATCGCAACGAATCCCTGATTTGTTTTCCGTTACACAAAATGATACAAAAGGAAACTTCATTAAATTATGATTATGAAAACTAGGAAAATGCCGGGAATTGGTAATTTCGCTCATTTGCATAATAGAGTTAGTTTCAAAAAAAAAAATAATGGGACTATGTGCATTTTTCATAGTTTTTTTTACTATTACGAAGTTTCCGGATAATCAGATCTGCGGTAAACGAATTTTTTGTACTGTCGATGTACATTAAGATTTCTTAAATGAGATTCGGATGTTGTGGATGATACCATTTATAGATAATACTGCGAAATTGGCGATTCTGAAGTAGTGTTTCAGGCTTCTCGAGATTTTATGCGAATTAAAAAATGTTGGATTTCACATTACCATGTCTCTTTTTAATCTTTTTCGACATAAACAAATCTCTAGAACAAAAAAAAAATAATTCATTTTTCATGCCTATGTTATTTTAATTTTTGTTCAATTAACCCTTAGACCCCCACAATCTATTTTTCCGAACGTAAGCCCTACAACGGGGTCGAAAACGACCCCAATCTTCTCTTTAGCATAAAATGTTCCCCGCATGCAATAATAAGGTTTAATTATACACGATTATCTTCGTTTTTTAATAACGAAGAGAATAGTGTACGATAAAGTCACATTTGGTGAACACTTGATGATAAAAACTCTATAAAGCGAAACAAAGTTTTGGAGAAATGCAAAAAAAAAGCTTTTTATTACAAAAAAATTGGGTCGTTTTCGACCCCGTTGTAGGGGTCTAGGGTTAATGAAGTAGTGAAATGCAAAAAATACTGAGCCGCAAATGCAAACAACGACGAAAGCTGTACTACGCTTCTCCAAGCCTAATAAATTGCACATAAATGGCGCACGGCAGAATGTATTTATCCCAGATATTTTGTGAGACCTTAACGAAGGGTATAAAATATTTTACATGTTAAGTTATTGAAGACACACACGACCTGTATTTTAAAGTATATTAAGAAGTAATAATGGATAGTGTACACAATATAAATGAGGGATCGTGCCTTCCTACGCTTTGTATACTGTCTCGTCCTGTGAGAGGAGCTTTAAATGCATTTTCATTATCCTAATGGTTATGGAGCATTCATGAAGAGGTCCCTTTCTCTTCTTCGTTTGCATTTTTAACCGAGCTTCGAGCCCCGGGTGCAACCCGAGTCAACCGTTAGGCAAACAATTCAATTAATTGTAATGTAACGAGAGCCGGCAGTGTGTACGGGTTTCTCTTCGTTGTTTCTAGCTATACGATAAAGTATACAAGGTCCTACAACGTTATACGTAAAAGCGCAAAATATATATAGACGTACTGGAAAACATTTGGGATAATCAGCTTAACGAGTTTATATTACAAATTTGTACCCCTCTTTTTTATACACTAATTTTTGTTTATTAAACTCGGCGATTGATTTTAATACTTATTGAATAGCGTGCGGTCGTAACGTGTGACTTTTTCATCTGGAATATTGCTAGAAAAAAAAAATCTTCACAATATTAGACTTTAATATGCAATTTATGAATAAACTATCTTATTATCTCTAATATATACGTCAATCTGTACGGGGATAAAAGTATTTATATTTGTCTGCCTGCCTGTACATCACCAATCAATCTAGGAAGATTCGTCTCCGGAAAATTCGTCCCCCGAAAAATTCATTCCAAGAAAATTCGTCCCCGGAAAATTGGTCGGGTGTACTTCCGAAAAGCGGAAACCGAATTTCGAGCTGAAATTTGGCACACTCTTTCATTTTAATATTATATGACTTCCTTTGAAAGTATTTTTGGCATATTTGAATATTATTCGTAAATCGAATTTTTAAAATTATTACTTTTGCGCGGCCGAGGAGTGAATCCCGAAAAGCCCATACCGCTGATTAATGTGGAATGTTGTGTACTCATGTATTTTGACTCGCTGATTACGAATATGATAATGAAAATACCCGCAAACGATTTTCAAGGTCAAAACTCACAAAAACTGATTTTTTTTAAGTTTTTCTATTTTATTTCAATGAGTGTCGATCTTAGAGAAAAATGTTTCCTACAAAAGTTGTAGCCTATAAACAGATTGATATTTTATGTTTTATACAATTTTTGTCTAAAACGATTTTTTTCGAGAAAAAATGGGATAATGCACCAATAAGTATATTTTGCTAAACTCCATTAGTTTCGATATTATCAACTTACGCACATTACCGCGGGAAAGTTGAAGTTTCGTCTTTAAATGGGATAAGAAAATTCGTTGGACGTGTGAGAATAGTAGGGTGGGTTTGTAGCATCTCGGGATGTGTGCGTGGAATTGTTGGACGTGTAGAAATAGTGGGGTGGGTTTGTAACATCTCGGGATGTGTGCGTAGAATCGTTGGACGTGTAGAAATAGTGGAATGGATTTGTATCATCTCGGGATGTGTGCGTGCAATCGTTTGACGTGTAGAAATTGTAGGGTGGGTTTGTAGCATCTCGGGATGTGTGCGTGGAATCGTTGGACGTGTAGAAATTGTGGGATGGGTTTGCAGCATCTCGGGATGTGTGCGTGGAATCGTTGGACGTGTAGAAATAGTGGGGTGGGTTTGTATCATCTCGGGATGTGTGCGTGGAATCGTTGGGCGTGTAGAAATAATGGGGTGGGTTGGTAGTATCTCGGGATGTGTGCATGGAGTCGTTGGACATGTGAAAATAATAGGGTGGGTTTGTAGCATCTCGGGATATGTGCGTGGAATCGTTGGACGTGCAGAAATAGTGGGGTGGGTTTGTTGTGGTGCGTGGAATAGTTGGACGTGTAGAAATAGTAGGGTGGGTTCATAGCATCTCGGGATGTGTGCGTGGAATCGTTGAACGTGTAGAAATAGTGGGGTGGGTTTGTAACATCTCGGAATGTGTACGTGGAATCGTTGGACATATGAAAATAGTAGGGTGGGTTTGTAGCATCTCAGGATGTGTGCGTGGAATCGTTGAACGTGTAGAAATAGTAGGATGGGTTTGTATCATCTCAGTGTGGTGGTAATCCCTTTAGGCGTTTTCTTAAAACTTCAAAGGGAACATCTGTGCAAAATTTCAGCTCAATCCGAAGTTGGACCTTTTCGAAAGTATACCTAAACATAAATAAAATAAAATAAAAACAAAAAATAAAATAAAGAACAAAAAAAGCAAAAAATAAACATGAACTTTAACGCCTTACATACGTCCGGCAGCGCCTAAAACGCGCTAAAAGAAAAACTGTTTTTAGAAGAGATAGCAATAGAAATTAATAAAAATAATTTTTACACATTGTTTATTAGTATTTAAACTTTATAAAAAAATTTATTTCATTTTTTTTTTCAAAAATTACAACATAAAAAATCACGTTTCCCGAAGCACTTTGAAAAAAAAGTTGCTCCACGGTCTGCATCATTTCTTCTTGAAATGCTGATGGATCTGCAAAACGTAAAAAAATTCTTGTAAAATAAAGTTGTAGTTATAGTCTGTCGAGCCGGATTTTTGAAATTCGAAAAATTTTGGCAATTTACGGCAGTTTAAAAAAAAGTGTGCATTTTGTGTCATAAATATCACACTTTAATTATGTTTATAAAATTTTTTAATCACAACATCAAAAATCCGACTCGACAGACTATAGAGAAAACAATTTCGAATACTTAAAAAAAAAAGCATAAAAAAATATTAAAAATTGTATGAGTTATCATGCGGACCGTGCCAGAAAAAGTAGTTTTGAGAAAAATGCATTTAAAGTTTCAAGTGCGTTTCGCTCGAGACATCTACCTGCGCGCATCAGACTCTCGTTGGGCAGTCACGTTTTCTATAATAACTTTCGATCTATGGGGAATTTGTACAATCGACTTACACAAAAATACGCCTAAAACTATAGAGAATAATAATCTGTAAAAAAAAAAAAAAATTGATTTTTTGAAAATTCTGGACGTATGTAAGGCCTTAAAGACCAAACTCCAACCTTCCAGCCGCGGTAATGTGCGCAAGTAGATAATATCAAAACTAATGGAGTTTAGCAAAATGTATTTATTGCAGCATTATCCCATTTTTTCTCGAAAAAAAATCGTTTTAGACAAAAACTGTATAGAACATAAAAGATCAATATTTTTTACAGACTACAACTTTTGTCGGAAACATTTTTCTATAAGATCAACACTTATTAAAATAAAATAGAAATACTTTTAAAAAATCAGTTTTTGTGAGTTTTGATCTTAAAAATCGCGGGTATTTTCACTATCATATTCGTGATCAACGAGTCAAAATACATGGTTACACGAAATTCCAAATTAATCGACGATATGGGCTTTTCGGAATTACACCCCTCGGCCGCGCAAAAGTAATAATTTTAAAAATTCAATTTCTCGAAAAATATTCAAATACGCCAAAAATCCTTTTATGGGAAGTCTTATAATATTAAAATGAAGGAGTGTGCCAAATTTCAGCTCGAAATTCGGTTTCCGCTTTTTGGAAGTACACCCTGTAGAAATATCCAACGGGGACGGATTTTCCGGGGGATGATTTTTCCGAGGGACGAATTTTCCGGAGGCGAATTTTCCGTGGGACGAATTTTCCGGGGATGAATCTTTCTGTTACCATCACCAATAAAGCTCATTAAAACCCCATGTTTAATTCGGCTTTTGAAGAGCTGTGTATTATATTTCCGAATGTTCCGTTCGCAGTGACAACGAAATTTCAATACATCGTTCGTCTAAAATCGCTATACAATAACTATTATTGCTAGCCAACAGAGAAAAACCTTTGTCCATGCAGCTCTCGAATATATGAACTGTTCGATATGTCCAATGTAATAAATAAACGATGAAAACAAAGCCTGTATATTCGGGGAAACTCAATATTCGGAAGTTCGTCCATTCGCAATGAATCAATAAAATATTTACACTCGAATGGAACCCAATAACGAGAATAAACGAAATTTCTAATACTGAAAATCATGCAACAGCTGCAAATTTTTCATCACGTTTTATAAGACGTTTCAATTAATTAGCTTATGCACGAATTTTATATTTTTCAATTTAAGCTAGTTTTTATATCAAGAGACGCGGTAGCGGCTCAACGCCAAGTATTAAAAGAAAGCTTGCGCGAGCCCTGCCGCACTCTTATATACTCGAATATGACGGTTTTCGATTTATTCATACGTGAAATAGATATTTATTTTTTCGTTTTTCCTTCCCATTTTTCATATTTATTTTGATGCAAGCAATGTGTGTTTTATCATCAAGTTCAACATACAGGTATTCAGATAGTTCATTTTTATTATGAATTCTGATTACACGAATACAGGAATTGAATTAAAAAAGGAAAGAACTCATGAAAAATATTTATAAATAGCATTTTTTCAAATTATCAATCGTAGATAAAGTTATCGAAAAAAGATCGAATATGTTATACAGCAAATAGTTGAAAAAAAAAAATTGGATAGAAGAATAATCAAACAGAGAACACATTACATACGAAACATATATTAGCGATTACTTTCAGCAGATAAGGCTGGTACGAGTTGTGGGCTAAATGGTTAGCTTCACAGCGAGTGTTTCACGAATTTTCTCGTACGCGAAAGCTAAAACCAGCAAAGCCGTAGACGAGAATTTGTGAGAGTGCAAAATTTATGAGGAAGCAATGTACAGTTTTTCGTGTCTATATTTCGCACACGTATTTGCAAATTTTTGACGTCCACATAGGCTATAGTTCGTTCTCGTGGCGATAAAAATGCCATGTAACTTTCTGTCTTGCCTTTTTCTCACTCTTTCCCATGAACCTAAATATACGCATACACAAAGAACATTTTTCTTCATATTTCTACTTACATTGTTATTCATGTCTATTCACTTTTTACACGCACGAACGCACATCTTCATGTGCACGTTCTTGAAAGCTGCTTCAGGCAACGAGTGAAAGAACTTGTTTTATGTATCCGAACAGCCAATGTGTTCTCTTACATGTGCACGTATATACACACGTGTATATGTACAGATGTTCTAGCACAGTTGTACCAATTTGTCCTGATGCGCACATTCAGCTGGTTACATTCTCTCGCCTCTCTTCCCCAGCTTTCTGCGGCAACGTACGAAATACAGAAAAGCATGTCTTTCTACTCAGGAGCGGTAAAAGCAGCACGCAAGCACGAACACAAGAAGCTCGGGGAAAGAAAGATGACGCGTACAAACGCATATATACGGATGAACGAACGGTGACAGAATAGTCTACTTTAGTTATGCGTGAGGTAGATTATTTTGTGATGTGGTACACGTATGTAGCATCTTTCAATACGAGGACGGTCGAATACAGTAAAAAAAATGTTGAAAAAGACGATGCGACAAAAATGTGACTAAAAATTGAGCAACATTTAATCTAAGGAAGCTCGGTGACGGCTACGTGATCTTTGCACTATCCATTATAGCCCAAAGCTTTAAATCATAACTGATTAATTTTTTATGAGCCCGGTATATTTTAAAATATGATTTTCATCTGCTGGAACGGTCAGTTTTCATTATAACCTGCATATAGCCTGGGAACAGTCTGCTATTCACGAATCACTGCCAATTTAGATATTAAACTTTATTTCGGAACGGTTAAATTTATTGAACTTTATACATCAGTTTATTTCCACTGAAATGCATGAATGTTTCAACGTTGGTGAGGTTGATTAAATTAATGAAGTTAAATTGGGTAGATTTGCCGAGTGTATTTTAATATTCGAGTATGTACTCGAATGTACCAAATATGGATCGTATGCATATAAACGTGAAAGATGGAATAATAATGAGGTGTTATCATCACGAAACGTGACATTAATTTTTAATTTCGATTCTCAATGTTAATTTATTTCTTATCACACAATGGACCATCGAAACAATCATTGAAACACACTGTACATGAAAAGGAAGAGAAAATAACGGAATGAGGAAGTAAAAAAGTAGCAAGAAAACGAGAGATAGAGGTGGAAAGAGCTAAAAAAAGGTAAAAAGGAAAAGGGTATACCAGGACGTGGTATTCTTCGTCGGATTTCCGGTGGAAAGCAAGTATGTTCTTTTCCCTAAGGAAGAGAGGCGCAGGGTGCTTTCTCTTGCATTGCCTGACTCCTTTTCTACTCTATGTTTCCTCATCCCCAACGCGAAAAAGGAATAATTTTATTCATGACTCGTCTTCACCATCGAACCTCGACTTTCACCCCCAGGGATTTGCATACACCGCCATTCTAGACTATGTGTGAATTTTTGTATATGTGTGTACAGGACTTGAGAGCCAAGCTTTAGCCGATGGGGTGAAAGAGCTTGCATGAAACAGGATTTAGTGGGAGTAGGAGAGAGTCAAGAAATTACGAGCAAAAAATGGAACGTTAAACTCTAAATGAAACGAAACGTCAAATGGAACGATAGTTAAAATGAATCTGACAAAAATAAGAATATTAATGTGAGGCTGATGAATTGCTGGATATCCATGTGCCGAAGGTAGGTAATCACTTTTATTTCTTTTTCATCCGTATTTTCACGTCAAAATTCAAGTGAAATATCGAAGATACAGTCGGAAAGGAACTTCCCTTGAATAGGGAGTCCATGAAGGTGAAAGATTTGGCATCGACGCTTCCGGTCTTTCGAAGCACTCGAACGCAGCGACCAGTCGTCGTCACCCTTTAATCCCATTTCGCGTATCGACAAGAGCAAAAAAGAGAAGGAATAAGAAAAAAAAATTGTCTACGTTGACGGAGGCAGAGGAAGGATGGGGGGGGGGGGGGGGGGGGGTTGAAAGCAGGGAACGAAGAGAAATTGCGAGATGTCATGAACGAGTGTGTCGAGGGATGAAATTTCGTTGGGTTCAACTTCATCTATATATATATATATATATATATATATATATATATATATGTGAATATACGAGAGCACGTTTTCTCCGTACGAAGGCAACCGAATTTCTTTCGAGTGATTAAACGCCTTTTCTCGCTCAGCTCCGCGTGAAACTGCTAATACAAGGAGAAGGGTGAAAAAAGAGGATGAAAAAATTGACAAATTGAATGTTCAATGAAATCACGTGGATCGATATGAACAATGGATTTAGCGTCTTTTCGCCAATGAAAAACACCGATACAAGAAAGGGCTTGAGGAGTTGGGCACGTGCCCCACTTTTTTCCACCTTTTTTTCGGAGACCCTGGATTTTCAGCTACTCTGACGGTAGTCGCGGAAGAAAGTAATCCGAAAACACATTGCTTCAACGAAGAGTGGCGAAATTTTCGTGACAAGAAACTTCGCCCTTTCCCCCAAGTGTAGCCACGTGAGGAAAAAAGCTTGAGAGTGCCGAAGAAAGAGGCAGAAGTGGAAAAGGTCTATATACCTTAGGAAAAACTTTCTTCTCGCTTAGTCGATTTTTCTGAGCTCGTGGTCGCACTTACATATACGAAAAAGAGAAAAGTTAAAAAAATACAAAAAAAAAACAAAGAAGCTACACGAGCCAGGAATGAGAAGGAAATGCGAGGAAATGTAGCGGAAATGGAGAGGAAGTGCTGGTCACGTAGAACAGAGTGCCACATGCTTGAGAATATATTTTTTTTAAACAAACTTTGATTAAAATGGATTATGGTGGCACGCTATTCGCGATCTGTGAACGTTAGTTTACTCTGGACCAGATCAAAAACTCTTTAGTTCTAATGATGATCTCTAGGAAAGAAAAAAAGTTGTGATTCATTGGCTATGAGTTCATGTTTCAGCTGTTCTTCAATTAAGACAAAAACGACCAAACAAGTGAGCTGCAAAAATATTTAAATAACAATAACGATAATAAAAATAAATCTTAAGAAATAAACGAACGAGTTTTCCGTACTTTGGGGAGTCCCATAAAAGATTATTCGTGCTCATATAGTTATTTTTATCATCGCTTTATACTTCTATATATCTTTAGTTTTATTGTTGAGAAGACGAAAGAGCTTGGAGCATAGAAGCAGAAGGACGTGGACGGAAATGCTTTTACTAGCCAAAACGATTTGACGCTCGGCTCGTATAACGACCAGAGGTGCTTCCTTCGTCTCTTCGTTTCCTCTTCTTCACGAGACTCTTGGGCTCTCCCTGTTCGTAGGACGGAGCAAGTTCTTAACAAATCTCTAAGCAAAATAGACGATAAGGACTCTCGGAGGTTCAAACTTCGGAGCTTCACACTTTTAGATATATATATATATATATATATATATATATATATATATATACACACGTACATAAATATATGTACAACAGCTGTATACGGTCGCCTTCACTTTGCTTCTATCTGTTTCTATTCTTCTTACTTTCTCACTGCAGTTTCTATCTTAAACTTCTTCTCCACCCACGTGTCGCAATTCTCCATTATCCAGCAGCTATCTTTCTTTTCCAAACTATCCACTACCGTACCTACCGTCGATGACGTCACACGTTCTAACATACTGCAAACTATAGTTTGGTTTCTCCAAACTTTTTATTGTACTCGAAAGTAAAATATTTTGCGGTAGAGCATTTTTTATTTTTTCATCTACGAGGAAGTCAAGTTTTGTAAGAAATTTGTTCTACTTTTTTCAGAAATTATTTATCTAATTTATCTTCGCAACTTAACAACAAAATTTCAATTTTTAGGCATCGTGGATGAACTCTGTTCAATGATTTTTCAGTTTATTGAGAGTTTGATAGAATAAGTTTAAGGCACAATTAATTGAAGGCAATTTGAGGTATACAGTTAATTTAAAAGTTATAGATTGAGATATAATGGGTGTATGACTTAATTTTTACAGATTTTTCAGCAAATTTATTTCATATAAAAAAATAGACAACAACGAACTTAATCTTGGAAATATTGTCCATTGTTTTCTATGACCTTGCGCCATCTCTCAGGTAACATACGAATGCCGTCATGAAAAAAACTTACTGGCTTCGAGGCGATAAAGTCATCGACGAATTTACGCACATCGTCCAGCGTTTTGAACTGTTTATCCACTAAGGCATGCTGCATTGACCGGAACAAATGGTAGTCGGATGGGGCCAAATCTGGTGAATATGCCGCGTGCGGGAAAACTTCCCATCCCAAGTTCAAGAGGATCTTCTGAGTCGCGCGAGCAACGTGAGGTCGAGCGTTGTCATGCAGCAGTATGACTTGCCTGCTTCCTTGCCCAGTAAATGGCCTTTTCTGATCAAGTTCTTCACTCAGTTTGTTCAATTGTCGGCTGTAGCGTTCCGCAGTCACCGTCTGACCAGTTTCCAGGAGTTCGTAATAAAGCACACCCTTCATGTCTCACCAGATACACAGAAGAACCTTCTTTAAGTGGATGTTCTGTTTTGGCGTCGATGTACTGGGTTGCCCGGGATCTACCCATGACTTTTTACGTTTGGGATTCTCATAAAAAATATATTTTTTATCACCCGTCACAATTTTCCACAAGAAGAACTTTTTTGTTGCCGGGCAAGCAGTGAAAGGCACATTTTCATACGTTGACCTAGGTTGTGTTCAGTCAACACATGTGGGACCCACCTTCCAAGTTTTTGAGTGTTTCCCATTTGGTGCAAACGCTTAGAAATAGCTGTTTGGGTGACTCCTAGCTGAGCTGCAAGCTCTTGTTGCGTTTGCGTTGAGTCTTCATCCACTAGAGCTTGCAATTCCGCATCTTCAAACTTTCGAGACTGTCCAGGGCGCGACTGGTCACTAATATTGAAATCACCACTTCTAAAACGTTTGTACCAATATAATTACACGTTTCATAAGACACAACATCGGCACCAAGAACACTACAAATTGATTCCCGTGCTTTAGACGCATTTTTTCATTGTTGGAATTCGTATAGAATGCCGTGCCGAATGTGCTGTTTATCAGTTGCTATCGTAAAATCTGCTATTCTGAGAGGTTATGTACCTTATAAGGTTTTCCAATGATGTGTGTGCCATTGTCGTCAGGCACAATAAAATATGTGAACAGTGCGTATAAATGTCACCAAAAAGCAAAATTAAAATCAATGGTGTCAGTATGATAAAAAGTAGTGTCCTGACACCGTAAAATTTCATGTAACGATTGTCAATTTTTGCTTGCCTGAGCATGAATTTCAGTATTGCTCATTTTTTAGTTTTATTCCTCATAATAATAATAATAATAATAATAATAATAATAATAATAATAATAATAATAATAATAAGTATTATTATAATTATAATACTAATAAGCTAATGAATTAAAGATTATTCATCAATTGATAATCCATTCATCAAACAAATGATTTATTTATTGAATAAAGAAATCATCAATGAGATCAAACGTTTTGAATTTTCTTTAGTTCGTCTTCAAATCAGGGTTTCAAATTAAATATATGTATTTGTCAGGACACGGCTGCGATAGGAAGAATTATGTTGACTTATGTTAAATACTGCAATACTCATTGGAATCTTTAATTTTTTTTTCGATAAATCGTTCCAAAAAAGTCTTTTGCACCCAACTTGTAGTGCAGAGCACGATCATTTTTGTGATATTTTTCTCTCCGTGTGCAATCTGACAACTAAATTCGTTTTAGAATTTTACCCGATTTTTTATAAAGGCTTAAATATATATTGTAAATTGACGATAGTAAATCGTTGACTTGTTGTTTTGTTTTTCTTCGATGTACATTCCGAAACAGCGTGATCAAGTTAACAAATATGATTTTGCAGATGTTCGATTATTCACGAATATTCCGGCACGAAGAAACGGAATATATCCAAGTCCGTTGCTTTTATTTACGAACCGTGCCTGTCATGTTGTTGCTATCGCATAGTCTCGTCGCTGCTCCTGCGGAGATAGCGATGGGAAAGCTTGCATTGAAAGTAAGAGAGAACGAAAACACGGTAGAGCGATAGCTCCGGACGACTGACAGTACATAATATACGTTACATACTGTAAATACATATATACACATGTATATGGGCTATTCTAAGGACATTTGAACCATTCTTAACCGTCGGTCAATACACTGAGAGAAAAAATTACTAGAACCAATGAAATGTAGTTTTGAATCCAAAAAATCATTTATTTCATTATTTGCCAAAACATATTAGATTGGTTCCCTCATATATTTACTTGGTTAATTTATTTCAGTCAATTTCATAAATTTCTGTTTCAATAAAAGTAGTTGCTTTAATCTAACAATTTGTTATCAATTATATGTAATATGTAGTTTGAATCAATAACACATTTTTTTGATTCAAAAAATGCATTTTATTGATGCAAAAAAAGCACTTATTCTTTTTATGGACCATGATTTTAACTATATTATATTTGGAAGAGAAAAATTTTCTTTTTTTTATTATCATTCCAGTGCCCACTCCCTTTTTTAGCTGCCCCCCCCCCCCCCCTTTATACCAATAATCCCTTCCTCATGCGGCTGCAGCCGACTTATCCCCTTCTGTATCGCATTTGTCGGAGGGCGAAGGGAAACTCCAGAAGACCTTTTGTCCGATACAGTCGGTCTCTTCCTGATTCCCCGGGTGGCATGCGAGCACGCTCAAACACGGCCACCAGGGGCGCTCAGGCAGGCACCTTCTTAACTGTGATGCGATAAGCCAGTCCGTGCATGGTTAGAGGGGGCCAGCATCCGCACGATGAGAACCGTTCACGGGAGGCCACCAAAGCCATACACCAACCGCCCACGCATCACAGAGAGATATTTCTGGGCATGGATTTATGAAAGTAGAGTTCGAATCACCCGGGATCGCAGTAGAAACACTTGAAAAAAACCCAATTTTTTCATTGGTTTTCTTGGCCGGGATTAGAACCCGGGACCCGCGACGTGCGGGCCTGAGTCCTGATCCACCGGACCAACCGCTCTGCTTTTGGAAGAGAATAAATTATATCATATTTAAATTTGCATTCATTGAATTAATAATTGTATTGAAAAAAAATAATTTCGTATTGAAGTCGTTTTGTAGATTCAAATAATCTAATGTTTATGATGTGATAAATGTAATTAATCTAATGAATACAAATTTAATCAAATACATTGTAATAAAAAAATTTTTAGAAGTAAAATAATGATGAATTTATTTCAAGAAAATAATTTGTTCGAAAAAAGCAATATCGTATTGATGTCGTTTTTTAGATTCAAATAATCTCATGTTTATGATGCAATAAATCTAATTAATCCAATGAATACAAATTTAATCAAATCTATCATGCATCTAATTGTTACTATTAAATAAGAATTTAATATAATGAAGTAATAGATCCGTGAAAATATGTTATCAAATCAACAGTGATTGTCTTGGTTCAACAAATAAATAATCGAAACAATACTTCGATTTAATAAATAAATACATGTTTTCAAATTCAGTAATTTTTTCTCTCAGTGTAACTTTAACACTCGGTTAGAATTTATTTTCATTCTTTTATTTCAAAAAGCCTTCGGCAGATCTTGCTTTGATTATTCTGTTTTTTTTTTCAGTCACAGAAAATACCGGATTCATCTATTTATAGTACTTTCTACTTCGTATAGATTTTTTATAACACATTTATTAATAGTATTGACATTGAATCGTTAAAAAACCTGTAGGATTAAGCTTGAAGCAAAAAATCGTATGAGACAAGACTCGTGTTTTGGATATTGCGTCAATCAAAATTCATTCAATAAATTGTCATTGAAGAAATACATTTTTGTTCAAAAATGATCAAAGGTACAGTCAAAAAAATGAGTAATCGAAATCAAATGACTCATAGCAATAAGTGATATCATAACTATAAAAATGTTTTCGAATTGCACAAAAATATAAAAGAAAATCAAAATGACTACATTGAGGGGAAAAAATGGTTATAATCCTAATGAAATAGCCCATATGAAAGACAGGAATATCGCGAGCTTTCTGTGCGCTTCCCATCGCCTGCCTTTCCCCGTTGATAAATGACAAATGCAGGATTCGATTTACTGATAAGTCCCAGAGTCGGGGAATGCTGGTCTGAATAAATCACGCCAATTGTTTATCAAACTAACGGGCTCTCGAAATCCGGAACTCTCGAAGCGGTGATGCATTTTTCACTCATACATATGCCCTTTTGTTTGTTATCGATGTATATAAGTCTGTTACATGTCATATCTATGCAATGCATACATAATCCTGGAGATTTGAATAAAAGGAAAATAGTCGGATAATAAAAATACACGACCTGGACGTTCAGTTCAATGTAGGGGAAGTTTCTCTACGGCCGAACGTCACCTATTGCCAAAGAGGACGATTTCTGAAGCAGTTTGATATAAAATCAACTGTTTATAGTGTCGAGAGGAGTAAGGAGAACCCCCTTACCCTTTTCGACACTATAAGGGGTTGATTTTATATGAAACTGCTTCAGGAATCGTTCTGTCCAGCGATAGGTGCCGTCCGATCGAAGGGGAACTCCTCCTAGTCTTTTCAAAATCGTGCGTATACCAAATGCCGAAAATATCAATGTGAATAAAATTTTTTTTTCTAATCTCTCTAGCTTCATAATTCTACATCCAGAATATTCACATAAATCTGCTGTAGCGGGATATTTCCTTATTTTTTAAATTCTATTTTATCTCCAATTGTTTCGAAAGCTTCAATCAAATTCAGGGTAATCTCCACAATTTGTCGATGATGCATTTTTTCAAAATAGCCTACACTTTAAGTTGAAAAATATCCTATTTGAGTTCATTTCGTTATTAATTTATTTTTATTAATTGTTTATTTATTATTATTATAATTGATTAATTATTAATAATTAAGTGTTTATTAATTTATCAAATGAAATTTTACCTTCAATGATCCCTTTGAATTGAATGAACCTTCAATGATGATTTTATGTTAACAAATGATTTCAAAATGAATGTTAGTATTTAAAGCAATATATTAATTTTTAAAACAATTGAATAAATTTGAAAAATATTTAATACTTGGAAAGTTTCCATTTTTTGATCTAAACCAGGCCCTATATAAGTCATTTTTTTTAACTGAAGGGTCAACCACAAAAGTCGGTGAAAGCTGGATTTAAAGATTCGTAATAAAGGGAAATAATGGAAAAAGGATCGATGGAAATGTGCACAACGAAAAGAAATCCTGGCTTTGACAAGCAAATTGGGATTTATGAATATACTTTATTTTTCTCCAGTAAAGGCAAATATCGAAAATGCTCACGTATTGGAAAAAATTGACTCGTGCTCAACAGTCTAAGAACAGTGGATTTAGTTTTTCGTGTTTTTTGTTTTATTGTGGCAAAACGTGCCGAAAATAAAAAAGCGAATTCCGCTTGTTCTGTTGGTCCCCTTTGTCTTCCGTTCTCTTTCACACTAGTTCGGTTTCCTGCGGTTACCGAAAAATCTGGTGCAAATATTTTACTGGGTTTCCGCGGCTTTATTCGACTTAATGCTCGTATTTTTTTAAATGGAAACCACGGTTCCACTTTTTCATGGATTATATATGGAATAAAAATTCACCCAAACTGCATCTCGCCCCAAGTCCATTGTTAAGCGGACATACCATTTTTTTTAATATTTCTACACCCCTTTGTTTAATTCAGTTTCAGACCCAAGGCTTTTAATAACGTATATATATTTCCCTTTACCATTTATCACAGGGTTTACATTTTTCAAAAATTGCCTAATCCGACAATGTTTAACAATGAATCCATCCAATTAAAATAGCGATTGAATTATTCCAATCTGACCGCTACGTTTCGACGCCGATATTGATAGAATTACAAGTTTGTTTTGTTGACGTTTGCTATTAAAAGTGAATACCAAAACATAAATTTAAAAAGAAAAATTGATAAATTATCAATTTATTAACAAAAATGAGTAAAATTCGAAAAAATGTAATATTATGAATCTTTTCACATACTGAATTAGAATTGTTATAGTATCAAATTCATTAAAATATTTATGCGATATCAAATATAAAAACAATTCTCATACACAACATAGAAATTTAAATGAATGAGGAATATAGTTTGGAAAAATGTAAATATTTTGCTTGCAATACGAACGCGACGATATTTGTCTAATGAATAATTCAACGTATAACGTGCATGGAACAGAAAAGGCATCCGGAAGAGGTGAAGAGACGAGAGAGACTCCTGTGGTCGGTCTTGGTAACAAAAGCCAGCCTGCCATCGGAAGAACTCTACCGTTTATGCTGAGCGCGTGTGCATTCAGTTACACAATGTTACTAACGCGCACAGAGAGAATTATCCGTACAATCACCAGCATGGAGCTTCTATCGACTCTTTCCTCCGCTTCCTCACTTTCATAAGCTTCTTTACTTGCTTGTCGCGCATTTTCGTGCAAACGAGAGAAATGAGTGAAACAATGGTGAACCGACCTCGCTGAATATTTACGGACCAACTTTACCGTGTAGCATTTCGAGATCAATCCTCTGGGGCTTTTAAGGTCAAATTTTACTGTTTTATTTTTATTATTAACTTATTAATTATTGATTATTATTATTATTATTATTATTATTATTTATTATAATTATAAATTAGTATTATATTAATAAAACAGTAAAATTTGACCTTAAAAGCCCCAGAGGATTGATCTCAAAATACTACGCGGTAAAGTTGGTCCATAAATATTCAGCGAGGTCGGTTCTCCATTGTTTCACTCATTTTTCATTTGCACGAAAATTGGACTCATTGGAAAGCAACTTTTTAAGATGATTTAGGAGGATATTGAATATCTGTCTATCCCAATTTTGTTGAAACAGTTAAATATTTTGTTGGATACGTCCAACAAAAATATTTCGTTTAGACAACAAAATTTTTATTGTTTCAACAGAGTTGCGTTTCAGTTTAAGGTGTTATATTTAGTTGTTTGGGTTGAAAAAACGGATTTTTTTTGCATTTTCTCAAAGTACATCGTTCTAAGAACGTTTTCCTAAAATATTATAAGGACCTGAGCATTAGAACGAATATATTTACGCGCGCTACCTGAGAGTGCGAGTCTCCGAGCGCAGTGATCGACGACCTTAAAGGGCCAGTCCACTTTGGAGCCATGAAAAAAAGGCTATTTTCGCGATTTTTTTTTTACGATTTTATAAAAGATATGAATATAAAAGTTGTTGGGCTTGATAAATAAAGTCTTGAAATACATAAAAAAAAAATTTTTAATTCATTTTTATTCATTTTTAAGTACAAAAACTATAGTTTAACGTAACGCCTCAAAAATAGGTGGGCTAGGTAGCTCCATCACAACTCGGCAACAGCTTGTCTGAAACAAAAAAATCAAAGTCCATTAGATTCAGTATGACACAAGCTACAAAATGACCCTCGGATATAAAGTTTTATCAAAAAATAAAAAATGGCAGATGAAAAACGAAAAAAGTAAAAAAAAACGCGTTTTTTCGCAGTTTTTCACCAAAAAAAGAGTAAAAATCCAAATTTTAAAACCATCGAGGGTCATCTTGTTGCGAATCATGTTTGCAATATGTGGTTCAAATTTCAAGAGAATCGGTTAATTAATTTTAGAGATACGATGGAGCTAGATTTTGAAAACGTTGTTGAAAGGAGGTCCTGACGTTCAGGTAAAAAAAAAAAAATACTTAAAGAGCTCGGATTTTCATAAAATTTAGACACAATATTTCTGAATGTATGTACTTTCGAAAACAGTAAAAAAAATCGATTTTTTGAAATTGTGGACTGACCCCTTAAACGCGATTATCTCGGAATCATGTTTTTTTAAAAAGTGCTGTTACGGTGAGTACGATTTCTCGAAAGCAATTTAACCGATCGATTCGAATCTTCGACGAGTTTGTTTCTAATTATAATGGTTCATGCGTGAACAAAAGAATTTTTATTTGGACCAAAATTTATATTTTTTTGGGTCAAAAAACCTCAGTTTTGGAACCTCAAAAATCGAACTTTTCGAAAAAATGGACATTTTTTTTATAATCAAAATTTCGTTAAACCCTTCGTTCACGAAGAGCGTATAGTATTATACTAACGAAGTCTTTGTGGTTTTTTTTTATTTCAAATGAGCCGTTTCAGAGACATGCTCACCGCGAGTGGTGTTCAAAAAAAGGTTTTTTAGGACAACGGTCATATTTCCCGAATAGTGAATTTTTTTTCATAAAAAAATTTGTATAAGTACTCCAAAATATGTAGAAATTAATAGTGTATAGTGTATTTCGTGACACGTCTAAATAACTTGTCCAAAATAACTTTGTAAAAATAACTTCTGCAATAATAGCTTCTGCAATAATAAATTTTGCAATAATAACTTTAAATAGGATTAACTTTAATAAAATAACTTTTCTTTATAGTAATTATTTCCATATGATATAAGTGGATCATTATGATATTGTGAATTATTATGATACTATGAATGATGCTTGAGACTATATTTACTATGGCTATTTATACTTATGTGTGTGTGTGTCATATGTGTCAATGTGTTGTATACGACGGATAATCGTTATGTTTGAGAAAATTTATTTAGTATGGATCTGATCGTAATGCGATTAACTTTGATTATAAAAATGATGCTCCAATTTGTGAATACCTAAAAAGGCAAACTGCTATTATGTTTGGACGGATATATATATATATATATATATATATATATTCAAAGTGTGAAAATATAAGCAAGCTGGAAAAAATTATATGGCGACGTGTGAATTATCATAAAAATAAATGTCTCGAAGAGCCGATACATCATCAGACAAAAAAACTGGTAATTATAGTTTATCAAATTTCTTTATTACTATATTATAGTTTATCAAAAGAGGCGAATAATTTGAAATATTTAAAGAGCATTGCTGAAAATATTGTATTATAAATACTGTAGTTTAGTTGGAAACGAAAATGACTGTCCGAGTTCTCTGGTCGAACAATAAGTTATTATTGCAGGAATTATTATTGCAGAAGTTAGTTTTGAATAAAGGTATTAATGCAGAAGTTATTATTGTACAAGTTATTTTTGCAAAGTTATTTTGGAAAAATTATTTTGGACAAGTTATTTAGACATGGAGCCATGTATTTTAATAAAACGATGTTAACATGGCTAAAAAAAATCATGAAAATCCCTTAATTTTCCCGAACACAACTAGATATAACCCGTTAACGAAGTTTTGTTAAATCATTTAAAATGTTGTTGCCTGGAGGAAATAAATTCGTTGAATGGGTCCAACAAAATATTTTAATATTTCACCAAAATTGGGTTTTCAGTGTATTGATCCGATTCTCGGCCACATATTACGGTCCTCTATATATTTTCGAACAAATCTTTCAGATTATTCAACCCTTCTGTTTTTTTCCCTCGCACTAAGCCTTAACCGTATTAAAATATAAAGCCAAAAATTCGCCGGGTTTTTATAACGAAATTAGTGAGAATAGAAATCCGCCAGGAAAGTTGATTTAGTCCGTCAAAATATATGCTGCGTGAGGATCACATTGACATTCATGCCGAAAGTCTCGCGGGTACCACTGGCGAAACGCGATTTTGTTATCCGGCTGAGCGTTAGACAAAATGAGGCCATCGGGACTGTTGGTTGTGCCCGGGCGTTCAACATTCGCTACGCTCTACTTGGTACGTGCTTCAGCGTATATATGCATACGATACAAATTAATAGTATGCGTGTATAGGATTTGGTATGAATGCTGTTAGTGCTTGCAGGACATGACACCAATGAAACCAGTAAATTGATTGGTAACTCTTTGGAAGTGAATAGATACAAGCTCGTTCGATACCCGCACTCGAGTTCGGCATGCTCTCGAAGCTCACTGCCAACGAGATATGTCTACAGACCCACGAACCGTAGCATGTTTTTGTTTATTTACTGTTTTTTTTTTCTACACATTTAGTTCAACCATGTATTTTTTGTTATGTCAATTGACGTACAATACAGAGGAACACGTTGAGGTAGGTTATTTGAAGCTCGTCGTAAAAAGGGAATGGGTCAATAAGGTCAGAAAAAAGCGGAACTCACAACTATCAACAAAGCCCGAAGGGGAGGCTTTTTTCATCGTAAGCGCTAATGGGCTGAGAGAGACATTGATATATTTTTTTGTACTGTGAACTTTACGAAGTAATGCTCATTGTGGTTTGCGATATTTTTAGGTCGTTAATTCTCATTTTTTTTGTTTTTGTTAGCATTATCATTATTAATGTTTTTTTTATTGGAGATTGATTTTAGGCCATCGTCATATTTGCAACGAGATTTTTTAAAGAATAATTCGTATTTTTCAACCGATTTTAATGCACCATGTCTTATTTTATTTCACAAGAAATCCTCTACGAAATCACCGCGTAGGTTTTTTTCTAAACTTTTTAATATGAAAATGACAGCAATTGATTTATGAACATTTTTTTAGCCAATTAAACAATTGGCTGCAACAGTAAAACGATGAAACTCAGAAAAAAATGAACACGGTAAATTCGTAGAGGATCTCTTGAGGTATAAAATAAGACGTGGATGCATTAAAATCAGTTGAAAAATACGGATTATTCTTTGAAAAATCTCGATGAAAACATGACATCGTGGAATTTTGCATTTATCAGTTGAAGGTTTTGCAAATCTATTGTTATTAATATTTTTTTTTAGGTTAATAAGATATGCTGTAATACAAATCAACCGTCAATTCATTTAATTCGTGCATTAAACTTTGCATAAATGTATTTTGAAAATTTAGCACACATTTGACTAGTCTGCATCAGCTGTTAAAAAATTGTGACGGATAAGTAAAATTTTACAGCTCTATTATTTTTTTCATAAGTAGGAAGATTTTTAAGAAAATAATGTATAATTGAAATAATTTTTTTATCGATGTGTTTCATAAATTCTGTTGAGCGATTGTAATGATGTCGAATATAATTTTTACATTTGTCCTTACGTTCTAGCGCATTATTTGGTACTTTAACCCATGAATTTTATAAACTTCATATCTTATATAATTCGGGTGGGGGTAAAATTTTCGAATGACGAAATTTCGAACAGCTAAAATAGCGAATTTTAACATACAATTATATATATATATATATCGATAACTGTATGTTAAAATTCGCTATTTTAGCTGTTCGAAATTTCGTCATTCGAAAATTTTACCCCCACCCATATAATTCTTTCTAAATACTTAATTCATTTTTGTAAACCTCGAGTTCAACGACAATCTTTTCTCATCCTTCGTGCTCATGGACCATGACGATAAAAACAAAACTTGCCACACTCGGGGGGAATCGTTTTTGCGATAAATCACATCGTCGTGATCCGCTGAAGTTGCTCGAAGCGATTCGAATGTGCGAAGTTTTTGGCCTTGTGATATGATAAAAGGGTAAAAATCCGGTGGGAAAAAAGGTTGTTAGTTTGGTCAAGGGTCTTTCTCTCCCGAGGGTTACGTTATCGAGGGATGCGGTGTGGTATTGCTGAGCAATAAATTATATACTAGATCGATAACTTTCTTGTCTGTTGCGTTTGTTTTTCATTCTTTACAACGCAAAGAAACGAAATGTTTTTTCCTCGGCATTCGTTCAGTTTTTTGTTGCTAAAGTTATCCCTGTAGCTTCGACGTGAGTGCGATCAAACGCGCCCAAATTATGCGGTCCAAACGGAATCCTCAATTCCTCCGCCTATGTTTGGCTGCTTCGCTGGCTTGGCTTTGTGTCCCAAGGCAAATGGCTCCACTGAACATTCGCTGAGCGGGCCCGAACGCGTCGAAAAGTTGTCAAGGTGCATCGAATTTACTCGAATGTGCCCGAATGCGGACGAAACCCTGTCGATTCTACCCGAATGAGCTCGAATGGGCTTCGTCGACCGTGCCCGAAGGCGCCCGAATAATAATCCGTTTACGAATCCCTCGAGTCTTTCGCCTATGCTCGGTCATTCGTATCGAGCGTGGCTCGAGGTGACGGTTATTCTGTCCCAACAGAAACGAGGGGCAAACGTTCGCCTCGCTCCGCGAGTTCCACGTTAATTTTTACACACTTAAAATAAATATCATGCCGGATTGGAGCAACCATATTGCTCTACAGTTTTTAGAAATCTACAAAGTAGAGTCTATATTATGGAATCCAAAACATCGCCAGTACAAAGACAAGGTAGCGACCAGCGATGCCTGGAATCGTATCGCCAAAATAATGGAGATGCTAGTGCCTGAATTAAAGAGAAAAAAGGATTCATTAATGGCCTCTTTCAGACATCATTTTAGACGAAAAAAAAAATCTATCGCATACGGCAGCCGTGGTAAAAAAGTGTACCAACCTTCATGGTTCGCTTATGAAGTGATGGAGGAGTTCTTGTCTGCAGTTTACAAATGCGAGGCTACCGGCAGCACCGATGAGGAATTGGTAATAAGTATATACGATAATAACGATAAAAAATTTATATTATCATTTTCATCTGTAGCATAAGAATATTATAATTAAATTAATGCGATAATTTTTATTACATTTTCAATTCATTTTGTGCTCACAATCTATACATCAAATATTTCGATCTGTAATAACGTCTTGCCTCCAAATCAGTATAAAAAAGCAACAATAATAATAATGTTAATAAATGAGAAAATAAAACTGAAATATAATGAATAAAAATAAATAACAATTTTATATTTAATATTATTGTTACTTAAGACGCAACATATGCAAGCTGATGATTTAATTGAACCGGGGGAAAGTCCAATTACCGGTGATCCACCACCAACACCTCCACCCCTTGTTTCAAAACCAAAACGAGTTAAAATACGACAACTTCGTTCCAGTCATCCTCAAGAGGTAATTCCAAGAGAATTCGAACTTCAAGATACGAGTAACCACATGGAGCAAACGCTCAGTTCCATAAACAGTATTTTATCTCAACAACAAAGTAGAGAAGACGACGAATGTGATTTGTATGGTAAACTTATTGCGAAAAAATTGAGAAAAATATCCGAAAAGGATAGGCAAGAAATCATGTACGAAATTGATGGATTATTGATTAATAAAACACGTTGTAATAATACATCTGCGTCTTTTCAAAGTTTTCGAATTTCATAGTTATATTTATTTTGTTAAATAAAAGTTCCTATATTGAATCAATGTCGAAAAAAAATGTACAACTTCGAATCTTACGTCAACCAATATATTTAAAAGCATGTGTGAATGTTTTTGATTCTAATGTTATAAATAAATTACAAAATTAATAATAAAAAGTGGAATTCTTATCATTATTTTATCCGACCCTGTAAAACACGTGAAATTTGCACGAGTCATGCGCTATTTTCAATTTAAAGGTATTTTTTTTACGAACTCGAATATTTTAAAATTAACAAATTCTTTTCTACAATGAAGTAAAAATACATCCCATTTTACTGGAAAAATATCGAGCAAACTTATCGTAGATTTAGCAAAGAAACACAACTTCGAAAATCATCTAATTTATACGGCATTTATAGAAATAACCTGCTGTCCACATTTCTATTTAATTATTCTAGCTCTAGACGTTTGATATTAACTGCCCCATCCATACAAAAAGTTCTAAAGATTACGTGGCAACAATAAAAACAGAATCACCGAATGTTAAAAAAAATATTTATGATAATTTTATGAAAAAAAGAGACTAGCAGCCATATAAATACGAAACATATAAAAAAGTTTTTGAATTTACACAGTTAATCCGAAATTGTCAATTTTTGTGTCCTTTTGGGAGTATTAATTGGTTAACCCTGTGAGCGATGGTGGGACAGACGTTGTCCCACCTTTTTTTATGCAGTTTTTTGATTATTTAACTACTTTTACCGTAACAAATACCGGATTTTTCGTTTGTATACGGTCCGTACAACAATATGTACATGAATCGAATAGTGTGTGATTCCCGGAAACCGCTTATCGAACATGTCTTATTGTTATAAACAAATAAAGCATAAAAAAATGCTATATTTTCGGAAAAAACTCGTTCCTGGTGAAGTTTGATCGTAAACAGACCGATATTTTGATGTATATTTATGTTTTAAGGATTGCTGAACACGAATCAGAAATCCGTTTTCCAAAATTCAAAATGATGGATCCAATATGGCGGACCGAAAAATAAAAAATATCGCTCCAGCTGTGAAATTTTGTATGTTGAGGTTTTCGGGGTCAGTGATTACGAATCCAATATGCAATTTTCAAAATTCAAGATAGCGGATCCAATATGGTGGACCAAAAAATTAAAAATATCGCTCTTGCTAAGAAATTTTGTGTGTAGGGGTTTTCGGGTTCGCTGATTACGAACCCGAAATCCAATTTTCAAAATTGACAATTGGATTTCATGTTCGGCGGACCAAATTCAAGATTTTCGAAATTCAAGATTCGTTATCAGCGACCCCAAAAACCCCATATCCAGGTATTATAAAAATAATTTTTTCTAAATACCATGTATAACCCTAGAGCCTCACAATCTATTTTTTCCAACGTAAACCCCACACTGAGGTAAATAATTACCCCAATTTTCTCTTCAGTATAAAATGTTCCTCGTATGCGATAAGAAGGTTCAATTATATACCATTCTCTTCGTTTTTTGATTACGAAGAGAACGGTGCATGATAGAGTCCCATTCGGTAAATATTTGATGGTGAGAATTCTATAAAACGGAGGGAATGGTTTAAAAAAACTGATTCGGGAAGGAAATTTGACATTTTCGTGGGGTAACTAATTACCCCGTTGTGGTGTTCTAGGGATAAGCAAATGGTCGAAATTCATATTTTTTTCTGAAAAAATTCATTTCCTACTAATCCACCATGAAAATCACGATAGCAATTTTTTTACAACCTCAATACACTCCAAAGTATTGTTCAGATTTTTTTTTTAATTTGCTGGAGTGTGGTTTTTGTTGAAAAAAAATAAAGATACAATTATTTCTGTATTAGGTCCAATTTAATAACAGTATTGACTGAACATTTTCACTTATTTTCCAATTTTCAGTTCAGATTCTTAATCAGCGACCCTAAAAACCTATACGTGCAAACTTTCAAGTAAATCGTACGTCCTACTTTCTTTTAATTTTTTACATTTTAATGAGACATGAGAAAAGATTTTCTTCATTTACATTTTTTTCAAGAGCTGAAATCATCTCAAAGTTGATTTAAACTGAAAGTTTTTTATGCCTTTCTTGGATTCACACATTCATATACTCATGATATACGCTTAGTCAGCACAAATTTATCCTCAAGATACAGAAAGCTCTCGAGGACAATCTGATAAGAAATGGGCAGACATTTTGTCAGACGTGACAATCGACTAAATCACGCTTTAATGTCTGCTCAAGTTTAGGAATGGTATAGCTTTGAAACAGACTTTTTTCGAATGTCCCAGAATGCAATGTCCGATTCCAATCTTCACCAAACATAATTCACTTTGATTTGACTATGAGTTCTGGTACCAACAATTAATAACAGTTTGACTGAAAGCTTTGAATGCTTTCATCAATATCATAGTTTGTCTAACAGATCTCTTAACACAGGATCGATTTTAGAAACAAAATTAAGCCCACGAATATAAACAAATAAGTCTTGTTTATAAATAAGTCAAACAGTTTATTATGTATATTTTAGGTTGTTTTAACCTACACGATTTTTTTTCTCATTAATTTTAAAACCCATGCTACGAGCTACAATTAAAAGAGAAATTGTTACGATAAAAACGCCCAAATAAAGCTTCATCCCTTGTTAAAGTGGAAGGTTTTTCCAAAATGGCGAGGTTGGGTCAAAGTGGCTTGTAATGTCTCGTATTTCCCAGCATTTTCACGGTTTCTCATATACTTCTGCGTCTCTTTCTCGTTCTAACCGATGTGGCTCAGTCGCTGGCGCGTATTCGTCCACGGAATTTAATCTAATATACCGTGAAACCCCATGTTCGTCGTTCCGCGAGAGAACATACGAGAAAGGTATCCAAGCAACGTTTGCCGAATTTCCTCGTCGTCCAACCATCAGGCTATTTCAAATCCAACGTCCAGAAATATTAATATATATATATTTGTTCATACCCATAAATATAAATTCAATGTACAGTGGTATAACGGTACTTTATACGACAAGCATATAACATAACGCCAACATGGCTTTGCCTCAGTGTATATATATATATATATATATACATGTAATATAGAATACTCTAGAGCCATACACACCGAGCCCAAAGCTGTCTCTCGTAGACGTGGTGTTCCCAAAGTTCTTATACATAATACATCGTGGTATCCTGTCTCTCGTTGGCCATGTTGAATGCTGTGGTGTACTCGACATGCAGATTACGTGTACACATTTCCTCTCTTACCACCAATTTCGAATACAGAGCTTTCCATATTACTGATATAACATCATTTAACGTGTCCACTAAAATAATGGCACGTCCGCATATACACTACCGGCAAAAAGTTTCGGGACAAAATTACGAAAACGTCTGGGAGCCATTTTTAGTTATCGACGTCGCTGTACTTTCAGCTTACTGCAAGGCATGCGAGTGGTGGAAAGGAAAATAAAATACAGTAGAATATAAGAAATGGTAAGAAAAACACAACGATGAAAAATGTACTTCTAATCATGAAGGTAGCGCTGGCAAGATGGAGATGGAGGGGATCAATATAATGTTTTTACGATCTATCGAGAAGTTTGGCGTGCGCTACGGTTTTTACATCGGAGATGGTGACTCAAAAACGTTCAAAAGCCTGCTCAATGTTCATTCATACGGCGAAGAATTCGAAGTGAAAAAATTAGTGTGTTCTGCATGTCGCTAAGCGTATATTTAAACGTGCTAATGAAGCAAAAAAACTTCTTACGCAAAAGAAAAAGGTCGCAAAGGAAGCTGAAAAAAAACTCCAAAAAAAGTTGTCGCGAAAAAAGTGAAAAAAGATTCGGCGAAAAAAGGAAAAACTCCCGTTGAAAAAAGAAAGAAAAAACTGTTGGCTTAACAGTAAAACTGATGAAGGAATTGTCGTTAAACTATGGCTTGGCAGTGCAAAGATACAAAGATTCTGTCGAAGAGATGCGAAGAGAGATTTTAGCCGGCTTTTACCACAAAATTTTTACCGACGCTCGACCACAACATTCGTATTGCCCGGCCGGAGCGGAGAGCTGCTGTAAATACCGCAAGGCTGAAGCCACCAATACTTTACATAATTTCAAACATCCTCCTGCTCTTTCTAAAGATGTTCAAGAGGTTTTGAAACCCATCTACGAGGACTTGACGAGAGACGAATTGCTCCAAAGATGTCTTGGCGGCAACACCCAAAATAATAATGAGAGTTACAACAACTGCGTCTGGAATATTGCGCCAAAACACACTTTCAATGGCAAAGTCATTGTTGAAATTGCATGTTATATTGCAGCCTGCATTTTCAATGAAGGGTACCAACCAGTATTAAAAATAATGAGTGTAATGGGCATCAAAATCGGTGAATGCGCGAATTGTTTCACCAGTGCGTGCGATATCCAGCGCATCAACTTTTCGAACCGGCACTCAT
Source organism: Rhimphoctona megacephalus (assembly GCA_963989365.1). Lineage (NCBI taxonomy): Eukaryota > Metazoa > Arthropoda > Insecta > Hymenoptera > Ichneumonidae > Rhimphoctona > Rhimphoctona megacephalus. The sequence continues at coordinate 8,202,415 of OZ022414.1, forward strand.
TGGAGACTTCTAAGGAGAGCAGAATAAAGCGGAAAAAGGCTAAATCGCAAGAAATTGAGTTACAGGAAGAGGCAGAAGGAATTATGTATGGTCCAGGCATTGCTGATTAAGTGTAAGTCAGATTTTTTAACGATTTTTTATAAATTAAAACTTTAAACGCGTTTTTCTCGAAACAACGTTTTCGGACCGCTTGTTGGAAAAATCTCAGAAACTACTGAACTGATCCTTATGAAATTTTAACCACATATTCTGTACACTTATCGCTATATCCCGTACCAGAATTATTGCAAAATTTTAATTTTTACTATTTTTTTTGGCAAAAAACATGCAAAAAAACACGTTTTTTAATTTTTTTTCCCGCCATTTTATTATTTTTGCATATAAATTAATATTAGAGGTACGGGATATATAGCCACTGTCACACTAAACTTAAAACCATTCAATTTTTTTGTTTCAGATGGGCCGTTGTTCAGATTTTTTCAACAGCACACGCCTACCTACTTTTTGAGGACTCCTGTCTATCTGGCATTTTCACACTAAAAAAGTGGTTAAAATCAATAAATTTTTTTTTTTTTTTGTAATTTACGAATTTTTTTGTCAAGCCTAACAAGTTTTATATCAATAAACATAACAGTATTCTTAAAAAAAAATAATAAAAATAGCGTTTTTTTTATGCATCCAAAGTAGACAGAGCCCTTAAACCTAATAATTCTCATGTTATGCGGCATATTCTAAATTCAGTATTTTTTCGCTAAAAACGGAATAACTATGCGAAAAAAATCGCACAAGTCTTTTTAAAAAATAAAATTTAAGTTTGAACTTCCCTTTTTGAGATTTTGGTTAGAGTGACTCAATTAAAAAATTTCTTGTGAAAACGCGGTACAACAGTAGAGGTAAAATAAAAAGGCGAAAAACGTTCATGTTCAAAATAACATACTGGATGTAAAAAATGTCATAGGGAATTTCCAAAAAAGCGAAATGAAGCGGATTTCCTCCTCTTTGAAATGCCGTTCACTAAATTTGTTTATGTATACTGCCAGCGAAATAGCATCAAAAATGGCTCCCAGACATTTTCTTAATTTCGTCCGAAAACTTTTTGCCGGTAGTGTATATTAGATCGTTTATTTTTTATTTTTTTTTTAAGAAAGCCATAGCCAACCATTATTAGGTAAAATATTACATTTGGAACGTGTTTGAAATTCCATACACTATTTACACCAGAAAAACTTTAGAAACACGTTATGGACGAGTTGATTGGGCAATTACATTCCGAAATTTGAAAATTCAAATCTTATGGTGCATGTCTTCGAATCTTATTTAGATCGTAAATTACAAGTACCCAATGATTACGTAGCCAAGTTTTAGTTATATTTCTTTATATAATCATCAATGATTGATATAAACTTAAAAAAAACCCAACTGAATTAGTTATTGCGAAATTTCAAATCATAGTTGAAAATATCAGACTAATCTTGTATAATAGTTCGCGGAGTTTTGCGCTTTAAAGTTTCTAGGAAAACCTGGCAATGTTTCGAGCAATGCCAGGAACGCGAAATATAAGTGATTATAACTTCATCACAGGATATAATTTCATCCTTTATGGGATATCCCAGCAAGATATTCGTTAATTTTACCCATTTTTTTACAATATTTCGACGAAATTATATCCTTTGACGAAGTTATAACCGTTTACCATATTATGTTATTTCGTGAGATGTACTAAAATCGGCAGTTGTCAGAATGAAAATGACGATTTTCCATTATATAGTCTATTGACCACGATGCATCGATACAACCTCCTTAAAAAAGGATAGATGGACTGAATATACACAATCGTCTGATTTACTCAATAATTCTGGGTATGTACTATGGCGTAAGTAGATATACTTAGAGTTGAAGATTAAATTCAATCTGAAATTTAATGTATCCATATGTCTAATGCTTTATATCTCTTAATAAAAAGTTCATGGGCAATCGAAGATCGAATTGCGAGTTCGATTCTCCTTATTTTATTCGTGCTGTGATTGGTCGCTGGATGACAGCCAACTTCATGTTTGATTGTCACCATAGCAATTAACAATATTAATATGTCCATAGCAACGAAGAAAAAAAATTTGTTAACTGGTTAGCAACAAATAAACAAATGTATCCATAACAACTAACAAAATTATCATGTCCCTAACAACGAAGTGTCAAATGACAGCCAACTTCATGTTTGACTGTCACCTTAGCAACTAACAATATTAATATGCCCATAGCAACGAAAAAAAAAATTTGTCAACTGGTTAGCAACAAATAAACAAACGTATCCATGACAACCAACAAAATTATCATGTTCCTAGCAACGAAGTGTTATTACGAAGTGAATTTAGTATTGAATAAAAAAAACCAATATTGAATGAATCGATAAAAAAAAACCAATATTGAATGAATCGATTTCAATTAATAGAAAGTAATCAATATTAAATAATAAAAAAATCGAATAGTCATTTTATTTTTCTTGTGCGTATCCAAATATGTGTTTATTACATCTTCCCGTTATATTCGCGCTGTGATTATTCGGTTAATCGAAGGCAAGTTCATCTTGTATAGAAAATCTCGTGTTTCACGAACAAGTTCATGTTGGTGAGTTTGGCATTTATCGCGGAAAATTATTAAGTGACAGTTGTATCACAACTACGCGTGTCATAACCGATTTTGTATCAAGGATTAACTTCAACAATATCAAGGATTGTGGTTGTGAAACTTTTGCTCCAAAAACTGTAAGTAGAAAAAAATCATAGTGGTTAATGAATTGATCGAATTTCGGAATGCACGCTGGTATGTAAAAGATTTTATTCATCACTCTTGAAAACTAACATGTCCTTTGTTGATGATATCTTCCTTGATCAATTGTAATTCAATAAAAATTCAAAAATGTCAATTTCTTAAGGGGACAGAGCTAGTTGGAACGTCAAAAAAAAGGCCTTTTTTCCGATTTTTTTTTGGTCAAACGATAAAATAATTCACAACAAAAGTTCTTCCGTTTAAAAGATACATATGTAATGTATATGTTGCAATTTTTTCAACGCAATACATATCGAAATAAGCTGGTGACCGTCAATTGCCGAGGACGCTGCAAAAAAAAACACGGTTTGCGGTGATCAAGCTCACGCTGCAACGGCTCATCTGAAACAAAAAAAACGGAGGGGATTTTCAGTTAATGATATAATGCTCCGGTTGAACGAAGGGTTTTGAAAAATTTCCATTTTTCACAAAATGGCGGCCGTTAAAAGTCAAAAGTGTTTTTTTGACCAAAATATCAGTTCCATTTTTTGCTATTAAAAATAAAAATAATTATCCAAAAAAAAAATCCTTCGTTCATATGGAGGACTACCATGTATAGAAGAAGTGATATAAATTTCAACCCGATCGGTAAAGCCGTTCTCGAGCTACAGTGATCACCGACTTCAAAAACATGGTTTCGAGAAAAACGCACTTAAAGTCCGCTACCTGCTTACCTATGGCTCAGACACGACGTGCTACAAAGTCTTGTATTTCGGCGAATAATGGTCCGATTTACATTTACCTGGGCGGAAAATGTTCGTAAGAGATTCTACTTTTTGAAAATGAAATAAAAAAAAAATCGATTTTTCGAAAATTCTAACTAGGTCTGTCCCGTTAAGACATTAAATAATTATTCGTGTAATCGTATTGACTTTTATTTTGTGATGTTGGAAGAATCACTTTATGGTTTTATGTCATGTCGCACAAAATCGTACGAGTGTGCAATCGAAACGTTAATTATAATAACGCTCAGTATAAATTCAAAATAAAGTTGTATTATAAAAACATTTTTAATCTGTAAATGACATTGCAGGTTCTGTTCCCATCATCACGAGTTACTTCAAGTGTACGTTTTTGCCAAAGTAGTAGCTAACGACTCGAATCGTGAAATCATACCGATCTCACATTGGAGAAAGATACGTACTTCGTACTGAAAGGGTAATTTCAAGAAAATTTTAATGTTTATTACGAAATGTCTCAAGGTTCATTCAAAAATCATTAATGAATTATGACGATATTGTTTTTATTTGAAAACATTCAAATTTAAATATACCGAAACAGAAATGACAAAGAAAAACAAAAAATTTATAGATATTTATATTATTTTTAATGCGCTTCAATGAAATTAAATTCGTTTATTGAATTCTTTTGTCTATTGCAGTCTCATTATTGATCTTGAAATATTTCTGGTATTTTTTTCAAATTGATTTATGAATCTTTTAGTAAAGAATTTTAAACATAAATATCATGAAAATATTATTGAAGATTATACATTTTTATCAATGTTGATTGTTAATAGCGGTGATTTTCATTTTTTTCATTCCAGATTATCGATGATCCTCATTGACGATGATAATAATGATTATATAATAATGATGCTGATGATGATGATGCTTACACGATGATAATGATGTGGTGATAATGATGATGATGATAATAATAATGATGATAATGATGATGATGATGATGATGATGATGATGATAATGATGCTTACACGATGATAATTATGATTATGTAATGAAAATGTGGTGATAATAATGATGATGATATTGATTGATTGAATTTCAAACATATTATAATAAATTATAATAAATAGACATATACAGAATCTGCACATACTCTATCACCGAGTTTCAAAGATTTACCGTTTACATTAATATTTTTAATACATACAAATAGTTCATTAGATACTTGAATACGAATACGACTCGCAAATAATTATTCATTGCATTATTGACTATGGAGTAGAAGTCTCACTATGGGACGAAAAAGAAAAAGTCGAACTACTGAAGAAGAGGAAGAATTTCAGCGCATTAGGCGGGAAAAAAATGCTGAAAGTCACAAAAAGCGTTATAGAAGAGATAACGAAAATGAATGAATATTGAATCTGATGAATCCATCAGGTTCAATATTCAGTGCTTCCGAAATTACAGAATATAATGAGCCTTCGACATCTGTAAATACTGCAAGTACCAGTAGTGCGAATCAATCGTTTCTCAGAAAAAGTCTTCAAACTCCAGTGTTGAGGGTGCATACAGAAACTGCGAGTACCAGAAACATGGATCATTTAGATGTCGCGAGAACTCTCAGTAACACACAATTAATGCCTGCGTTACTTACACCCCATGACTCAATTGATCGACTTGTGGGGTACTCTCAGGTAACGTCCTATCCAGATATTCCAGATAATACAAGACAAGATGAGGATCGAAGTAGGTTATACTTAGGTTCCATTGATAATGTAGAAGAACATTATGGAGGTAATTTGTATGAATTCTGTATGCACTGTAATGCTGCTCATTTCGTTTGCGAAAAGGTTTCTAATATGAAAAATTCTTGTCATGATTGCTGTAGTCATGGCAAAGTTTGTCTTGAAGCACTGCCACAGATGCCAGACGAATTACAATCTTTATTCGATGGCAGTCATGAAAAATTAACCATTTTTTTCGAGAGAATACGAAAATATAATGCTTCGTTTTCCTTCGCTTCATTTAATGCTAATCTAATGAGCTTCGAGAATAGACGTCCTGGCCCTTATTGTTTCAAAATACAAGGCCAAGTTTATTATCAAGTTAATACTGCATTATATCCAGCGCCTCACGATTCACCATCCTACGGCCAGTTGTTTATAGTTGATTCAAACGAAGCAGTCGATTCTGTGCAACGACGTAATACTGCTCTAGATCGAGAGATATTAAGTATAATTGATCGAATCATGCGTGACAACAATATTTTTACACAATCATATCAAATGATGGGAGAGGAGTTACAGTCTCAGCGAGAAAATCAATGTACTACACTAGGAGAGCTGCAATTATTGTTTACATTAAAACCCGGAATGGATCGTAGGAGATATAACTTTCAACGCAGTAACGAAGTCGCTGCTATATTTTCTACTACTGCAGATGGAGAAATTCCTGAGTCATACGTAACTATACGAAATAAAATTACAAAAGCATTACAGATGGTAAGTACTATGGGTCCGAATGTTGAGCCTTGGGTCTATCCATTATTTTATCCTTCTGGTACTCGGGGATGGCATCGAAATATACAACAAACAGGAAATACTCAAAAACGTGTGTCAAGGGAGGCTTATACAAAATATCGAATGGTTATTCGCACAAATGAACGAGGGAATGTCATACTTCTAGGACAACGCCTTATCCAACAGTGGGTTGTCGACAGTTATGTAAAAATTGAAAAAGACAGAATAGATTTTATTAAAGCTAATCAAGTAAAGATACGCGCAGAAAGTTATTCTGGTGTCGCAGACTATTTGAACATAACTGCCCGAACGGAAAATGCACGTGTGGGAAAAGCTGTAATTTTGCCATCAAGTTTCAGTGGCTCACCGCGAAATATGATGCAGCATATTTTTCGGCATATTGCTCGCGTTACGTGTCAAGCAACGGAGTCGTTCGATTGACAGATAAACAATTGAATATTTAAAAGTATATTTTTTGTTTTGTTTAAATCACGTCATAAACGACTCGGTTATGAAGGAAAATAGTTCATAAATTTGATCGAATATTTGAAAATTGCATAGTAGTGTAAGGCAAGCATGGATATTTAAGGGATCATTCTTAAAATATATATTTGATTAAAAAAATCGAAAATAAAAAGTACAAAAAATAAGAAAATAAAATTTCTAATTCTGGTGAAATGTATGCAAGGAAAGATATTATCTATTCCAATAGATATACGCTGCAGCGGAGGAAGAAAGGAGACCGCGCGCGAAGCGCGCGTTGCTTCCCTAGTTTTTATTATAAATCCAATGATTATCGTTCTTCTGCTTTTTAAAGAAATATTGTTAAAACAAAGTAAATTGATGAGAATATGGAAGGCAACGGATTTTCTCACAATGATGATGAGAGAAACTTGGAGTTGAATCTATAAGTTCGTTACTAACATCCGCAGGTTTTGGTGTACCATGCGATAACTATATAGAAAGTTTATCTCTCCTCGTTTGCTTGGGTTTCGTTGAAATTCGTGCTCGAGAGTCATCCAGCGTGCTGCGAATCAGGGTTACGACAGCCATGGAATAAAATGTATATATACGTGTATGTGTACATGTGTAAGGTTGGGAAGGGGAAAATCCCTTCGGTATGCCCCTTATGCCGGAAGATGAAAGCTCTCAGGGTAAAGCTAAACGTACGAGGGAAAGCGAGCCAAGTTGTATATGAGGCTGCATCAACGTAGACAGAGAAAGGCTGATATTGTTATTCGCACAGGCTGGTGTGCAAACCCACTAGAGATGTTAGAGTATGAGTAGAGCGCCAGCTTGTACCGACGTAACCTCGTTTAAGGACATACGTATCTTATACTCAATGCCCTCTAGTTGGATCTCCTATTCAATTTCACCTTCCCTTTTCAGTATACCTCAGTCCTGCAAGTCCTCCCTTATTTCCTTCTTCTTATTCTTCTTCTTCTCTTCCACTTTCTCTTTGTTTTTACTGCTTTACGTATCTGTCTGTGGCCCTGTCTGTCATTTTATATACCTTTCTCATTTTCTCTCTCTCTCTCTCTCTCTCTCTCTCTCTCTCTCTCTCTCTGTCTCTTTAGCTCCCTGCCTTTATCACTTTCTCTCCTTCCTCTCATTTACTAACCTTGTTTTTTACCCTCCCTGTCTTCTCTTGCATTTCTGATTTTTCTACCCTCCACTCTAACCATTTCAGTATATACTTCTCTTCTACCTTAATCCCACAACGAGGACCTTTAATAGAAACCTTGCTGAGCTCCCCTGATCATAATAACCTATCCAGAGTGCTTTACACAACCCAACAATAACTAATGACTGACTCAAGGATATAGTTTGTACCCTCTAGTTTCAAATTGCCACTCTTTCTAACAGGCAAAGATTTTAATACTTTCCCTCCTTAATGGTAGTTGAGCAACATTCATTACTCTGGGTACCTGTCAATCCATCGCTCGTCAATGCCAACTAAAACGGATCCAGGGTCGAACGGAGCCCACAAGGAAAACGGACCCTCGACAAAACATTAAACATCTAATCAAATCAGAATCAGATTAAAAATCAGAGTAACCGATCTCCGCCCATTTAATAACAGTCGATGTTAAATAGTATAAGTATGTTTCTGTGCAGAGATGAAAAAATTTGTGACTGTTTGGACAATTCACATTTTATAAAAAGTATATTGATTTCGTGAATAAATCAAGATATCGTACTGAAAATCCACAAGTACTAAACTTGCACGTCTCTAAACGTAGCTACATCTACTTTCATGTTGATTGTAATGCAATTGGTGGTGGGTTTTTATACACTGAATACAAAATACTTCTGTACCTGTTTTTTAGTTGCAAATAACAAAAACTATAATAATAATGTATTATTCATATAATACTTAGGCATAAAAATCATGCTGACATGTGTTTGTACGTTTTTTATTCACAAATAATTCTCATGTTACATTAATGTACTATTAAAATGAAAAATCGAACAAAGATGGCTTTTCGCAGCATACTGCAAAAGCCAATATCTTCCCGTGTAACATAAGTTTCAGCCGGAAACTCTCCGTCCCTTGCCAACCAAAGTTTAACCTCCGCCTACTTCTATAACTAACCATTTTACGAAATACCAAACGTTTGTACGGAATTCCTTTTGTATCCGGTTTGAGTACTATGGTTCACCGGACCGTTGAAGTTACAGCAGCTAACATCGGTGGTAAATTTGGAATTCACAGGGAATCGGTACGAAGTATGTACGAGAGATGTAGTGAGAAGCTTGAACTGCCGCTACTCCAAGGCGTTCGTTCGAGCATTCAGCCTCAGAAACCTATTATATCGTGGTGGGAAAGCAAATAGTTTCCACCATTGTTGTATTATGGCTCATCGCAAGGGAACATCCTGTTTTAACAGATTATACCTCTCTATCGAGCCCTTCCAAAGGGCATTGTATTAGTTCAAAGTTTTTGGTACATACCAATGCTGTCGAAGTATCATTTTTACGACTTTTGATCAACTTTTAACTCTTTAATATTAATATTTTTTATGTCTAATTACATATTTTAACAGTCTGAACTAGAAACGTTTGAAATTGAAATTTAAAATGTTTCTTGCACGTGTGGTATGTCACCCATAAAATTGGAATGAAAGAAAGGTTTATTACAAGGAATCTCAAAATGTTGAATCGTGTCAGAAAAAATGGAGAATTTTGTTATACTTCCGTAAGTGGATTCATGCGTAGTTACCATTGAAATCATGGGTCTCTGGGCATCGAAATTCATATATCCTTTATTTCTGTCCAATATGCTAGTCTTTTTGGCGACTAACATGTTTTTGGCTCTTTGCCTCAAATGGGTATCTGGGGTTGGTATTAACATCCGCCTTCTTCTTCTCGTGGTACCCAAGTGGAACGATATTGAATATTGTCTGAGAGTGGCCATTCGCATGACTTTATTTTTGCTCAGAATTCTTTACCGTTTTGTTACCCGCGTCTTTCAAAAAAATATAAAACTTTATGGTAAAAATCGCCAAGAGATTTCGTTAGTATATTAAACATCATTACCCTCACTTTATTTCATTTTGTTATTGTTATTCTTAATGACAGAAACCTTATAAAATTTGGACTTGATAAAAATAAAGGTTTGATACATTTTAAGAGTGAAATATTCTGGAAAACTTTCGCCAGTTTCGTTTCGCATCAGTTCTTTATTGGCCTCCACACAGCAACACATTTTCCTATTGCATTTCCATCTTGAGTATTGTGTCCAGCAGCGGAATATTCGCTGCCTTGATATTTGCTTGCAACGCCTTTATTTCATACATGTCAAATATCTATGTATAAAATCTCTGTCTCACTTCGTGTCCTGGAATAAACGATGAACAAGCAACTTGGAGAATGTCGACTGGCGCCTGCTGTTGGTGATTCTGTACTCCTTCGGTTCACGTTAGCCATCTCATGACTCTCTACCCGACGGATTTTCCTTCTATGCTTCATATATGTAAGAGAAGTATATAATACACGAGCATATCTTGTGTAGCTGAAAATTTATCTGCTATTTACATCCATGTGTACATGATACATATTGACTCTTGAAAATAAAGGTGTACCTCTTGGATTTCTGAAATTGTATAGTATTTTCTTTCTATGCGTTTGTTTAATTGTGGATTTTTATCAACGGAAGCAGGATTAAACGATGTAAAAAGTATAAATAAATATTAAGAAATCTGTCTATTCAGCGATAGAGTATGATGAAAAAACGATTTATTTTACCTACAATCTCCGCAAAAAAGGTCCACTTATTGAATTTTTAACCCTTACAGCACCAACGTTTTTTCGGCACCCTATTCCTACCAATGTGAGTCATTTGCGTCCAACCCCGTTTTCGTCCATTCAGTATGATAGGAAAAATCTTAAAAAATTCACGAAGCTTCTTCGATCTATATACTGAAAAATTACATTTAATACGTATAAATATGAATATTTAATCGCGTGATGCATGCAGTCGTAGAAAAAAATTTATCTCCCGAGCCAGAACTCGGAAAAAATTAATGAAAAAAGCAAATTGAAGCAAAAGAATACAGGAATACGCAAAAAAAATGACCCATATCAATCCAATATTACCGGATACATTATTTTCGATCATGAAAAATCGGAATTTTGTCGAATAAATAAACGGAGCTTTCCAAATAAAAAATTCGTAATATCGAAAAAAATAAGCAAATTAGGAAAGGGATGAGTGAAAAAATATTCATAAATGCACAATAAAATAAAATAGTTGAAGCGTATACTACATACAAGTATAAACTAGTACAAAATTTAGGAATTACAATTTAGACAGTAGACAAGTCTATACAACTCGGAAATAGGTTTTTTACATTCAGCGCAAGAGTAAAACTTGTTTTCACGCTCGCTGCCAGTGCAAAAATAGCATCTTTTTCATTTCGGAAGTCTATTCGATCGATCAATTAAAACTTTGTTCAAATAACGACCGCTCAGTAAAAAGTTTACATTCCTCCTCAACGTGGGTTATTCGTGTCCTTTCACAATTTTGAGCGCTCCGTACTCAGGGGGAAATGTACGCTAGAACGGGACTTTTTACGCAGAGATTCCTTTTCCATCAAAGTTTTTTTGTCGTAGGCACCGATTAAGGTGGGGCGACAAGTTTAACAGGACTTACATAGGATGAAATAGGCCTGGGCACAAATTACCCACGTTGGAGTGGTAAGGATTAATTTATTTGGTTATGTTTTTCCTTCATCCTCTCTTATATGAGATTTTTAACATTAAAAAATACAAAATATTGTTGGAAGGAAGAATATATGAGCATATAATTCACACCAAGCGCGTGGTCTACTGAAAAAAAAATAGTGCGACATTGAAAAATAGAAAATAAAAAGAGGAGGCAAACAAAAACGAACATCGAGCTGAAAAGCCACGTGGGATTTGGCGACTGCGTTTAAACCATGTTCCGGTGGGATTACCAGAACAGAGGTGAATCTCTCTCTCCTTCACGTTCTCTCCCTCTCCCTCTCGCTCTTTCGTTCGTAGCACAGGTCCTCTTAACCCCCGGTGGGACAATAAGTTTCGATTCTCGCGAGCATGCGTCAATTGATCAGCTCTCGTACATTAGCGGATCATGAAGTTCGTACAACTTGAGAGCAGAGTTGCAAACCATACATCTATACTTGGTAGCACTGAAACTATATTGGTACTATAAATTTACAATGACCCAGATACTCCAAACGAACCACTCGGCTCATCAAATGTCTAGTCTTCCAACTCCACTTGCGTAATAAGATAATAGATACTCAGCAAAACACAGTTTGAAAACATTTACAACAATTTCATGTAACGGCTGTTACATTGGTCATAACATTGATATCACCAGCTCCGTGAATGAAAAGAGCTTGTTCTCAAATTTGTCATTCTTTTAACAAATCACAGTTATAAAAAAACTATGAGTAACGATCATGTAACATACTCAGTTCAAAGATATAACTGCTACGAAACATGTAACGCTTATGTATAATATTCGTAACAATGAAGTCAATGTGATTTCACTGTTACATATATTTTACATACCCATATACTGGAAACAGAATTCCGTATTTTTCATGTAAATTTTTCATAACCAATGATATATGAGAGTAACAGTTTCGTCAAAAGTCCCTTTTGTTTTGCCGCATTCATAAAAAAGCCCAGAAATATGTAAAATAATATTTTTTCCATTTAGAATTCCGTTTTACTTCTTAGGTCATCGTATTCTCTTATTTTCACTATTACTAACATTAATTTTTGCGGAAGAAATTTTCTGCTTACAGGGAGATTTGAACCGACCTACGTATCTATCTGTTGATTATTCCTGACTTAACGAACACGCGCACTACCTATTACGCTATTGCCTCCTTGACAATTCTTAATTATCCAATTAGAACGCCACTTGCGAATTCCAATATACATATTTTTTTGATAATATATGGATTCATCAAGAATTCATTAACAACATATGGATAAATGGATACTTTTATAACTTGACTGTATATTATTAGGTGTATGACTTAATTTTTACAGATTTCTCAGCAAATTTATTTCATATAAAAAAATAGACAACAACGAATTTAATTTTGGAAATATTGTCCATTGTTTTCTATGACCTTGCGCCATCTCTCAGGTAACATACGAATGCCGTCGCGAAAGAAACTTGCAGGCTTCGAGGCGATAAAGTTATCGATGAATTTACGCACATCGTCCAGCGTTTTGAACTGTTTATCCACTAAGGCGTGCTGCATTGACTGGAACGAATGGTAGTCAGATGGGGCCAAGTCTGGTGAATATGCCGCGTGCGGGAGAACTTCCCATCCCAAGTTCGAGAGGGTCTTCTAAGTCGCGCGAGCATCATGAGGTCGAGCGTTGTCATGCAGCAGTATGACTTGCCCAGTAAATGGCCTTTTCTGATCAAGTTCTTCGCTCAGTTTGTTCAATTGTCGGCTGCACTGAGAAAAAAGATTTGTTGTTTCAATAAAAATTTTGTTGAAATCGTTCAACACGTTGATTTGTTTGTTCCAACCACTTAAATTGCTGGCTCACATAAGTATACACTACAGTAGGCGTATATTTATTTGAGCTAGTAATTTAAGTGGTTAGAACAAAGAAATCAACGTGTTGAACGATTTCAACAAAATTTTTGTTCAAACAACAAATTTTTTTTCTCAGTGTGTAGCGTTCCGCAGTCACCGTCGGACCAGTTTCCAGGAGTTCGTAATAAAGCACACCCTTCATGTCCCACCAGATACACAGGAGAACCTTCTTTAAGTGGATGTCCTGTTTTGGCGTCGCTGTACTGGGTTGCCCGGGATCTACCCACGACTTTTTACGTTTGGGATTCTGATAAAAAATATACTTTTTATCACCCGTCACAATTTTCCACAAGAAGTCCTTTTTTTGTTGGCGGGCAAGCAGTGAAAGGCACGTGTTCATACGTTGACCTAGCTTGTGTTCGGTCAACACATGTGGGACCCATCTTCCAAGTTTTTGATTTTTTCCCATTTGGTGCAAAGGCTTGGAAATAGCTGTTTGGCTGACTCCTAGCTGAGCTGCAAGCTCTTATTACGTTTGCGTTGAGTCTTCATCCAGTAGAGCTTGCAATTTCGCATCTTCAAACTTTCGAGGCTGTCCAGGGCGTGGCTGGTCACTAAGATTGAAATCACCACTTCTAAAACGTTTGTACAAATAATTACACGTTTCATAAGACACAACGTCGGCACCAAGAACACTACAAATTGATTCCCGTGCTTTAGAAGCATTTTTTCCTTGTTGGAAATCGTATACAATACAGTGCCGAATGTGCTGTTTATCAGTTGCCATCGTAAACTCTGTTATTCTAAGAGGTTATGTAACTCACGTAGACTTGTCATTCGGTGTTCTGAAACTTTGCGTCCAATCCTTTCAAAACCACAAAAAACTGCGAAAATATTTCTATTTTAAATATAATTTTAAGCTCGAAAAAAAAATCTGTAAAAATTAATTCATACACCTAATATTTTAAAAACTTATAAGGTTGAAAAACTCCAGTATCGCTATATCACGATAGAGATGTAGCTACTATAGTATAGATTGAACTTTATTGAACGGGGACTGGATTTCATTTATTCCTTAAACTTTAACCAACATTGGTCACGTGTAATATCAAAGTTAAATATGACTCCCACATAACGAAAAAAATCTCGTTACACGTATACGAGTTAATTATGTATAACACTAATATGCAAATAAAATTATTACGAGCCAGCTCAGTAACAATTACAGGAAATTCACAATCTCACTATTCAGTAGGACCGAACACATAGTAAATACGTAGAATCTATCAAAAGAGATATATTTTTCCGTATTCTTAGATTATGTATGAATGACACGTAATCTATAAAAATGGTCTGTCAATGGAAATTTCTTGTAAACATTTGTGTAATAAGTTCTACGTAATTGCGACGTTTTATATCTTAATACTATTGGATAAGGATATAACCGCTGTTCTATAATTTTTGTCGGGTCTTATTTACTTAGTTGGTTCACGCATCAATCGCTGAGCAGGAGGCAGTTTTTCTGAGTTTTTGATGGTGCCAATCTATTGAAACTCAGTAAAAATATAGCAGCCTGTATCGGCCGGGTTTTCCACAGTTTCCCTTGGCCCTAGTGCAAATACGCTACAGTAGTGCATCAGGAAAGAGTGGCTGTGGACAACACTCTTGGGGGGTTTCTCAGGAACATGGAAATTAGGAAATTGGAAATTAGTAAAGTGGGGAAAAAGTGGGGTTAAAATGATGGGATCGGCTCGTAAAAACTCGCAAAGATACATGCAGGAACAATAAAAAAAAAATCTTGTAACATTCATGTAACAAATACTATGCATTTGCTATGTTTTCTATCACACCAGCTGGTGATGTCACGATGTCCTGTAATTGTTACCGTATCGACTTGTAACAATTTTATACACATCATGCTGGTAAATAAATATCTGGTACTCGTGTGATGCAATTTTTACGTATCAAAGTTAGGTATTTGTGATGTTTATAATGTTTTGTGTTAACTTCACTCTAAAGACGATGGTAGCATGGAGGACTGCTTGACTACATAAAGCTTACATCTTTTGTGATGTAGCTGAAACATATCAATGGGTCGTATGAACTTCATCACATTTATGTTTGAAACGGAAAAGTTATGGCTTTGTGATACCAATTATATGGCATATTTGTTATATTTTTCGTTACGTAATATTTTTGAAATTGATTTCAGCGGTGTTGGCTGGGTAATGATTCCCGAGAAACCAGTTTGGATGAATTCTCATGACGTTCAATGGTAAAACAATCATTGAGTTTTCTATCCGAATCCCCTTGAATCTGCTTCAAGTGAACTTCAAATTTATCGTAAGCTGATTTATGCCCAGTTCGCTGTAGCTTCGAAAAATCTTTTCGTCTCCAAACATAAAATATATACATAATACTCGATTCACAATGCATTATATGAGAAATTTATTGAAAAATAAATATATTTAATAAATGATTGTGAAAATAATAAAAACTATGGCACCTCTCAAAATTTTCCAGGTATAATTAAATTGAATGCAATTTTAATGAAATGGAAATCAAATTTCTTTCTGGTAATAAAAATTCTCTCGAACTGACCAGCAACAATTTAAAAAATTGTGAGGTACAAGTAACATTTACCGCGCTTCGTTAACAGCACATGGTTAATGGACAATCGGATATCAATTTAATTTCTGCCGAGCATCGAGGTAAAAATTCCGTACAATTATTGGTAGGGAATCATTGCACTGAAAAGAAAATTTATTCATTGAACCAAATCGAATTTAAATGGACGATAGTATGGTGGATTCAATTATTTTTTTGTTGAATAAACTAAATCATTTGCCATTCCAAAACAAAAAAATAGTTGAATCCTTCATATTTTCGTCCAATTAAATTGGATTTTCTTCGATGAATAAATTTTTTTCTTACTGTGGAATTAGTATCAATTATACTAATGATTATATGGAATTTTGATATTATTCTTTGACGGAAATCAATACATCGTATACAGAGTGTGACACGGTAATTTTTACTGTGAATTTCAGCGTGCAATTTATTTCATAATTCTTTCTGTGTATGCTATAAAAAATGCTTAATTACAGCGTTTGAATAAGCTTTCATAGCACGCCATAGAAAAATAAAAGAAAAAGCATCGGTTTTTTCGACTATCAAGTTGACGTAGATTCCGGTTATTTTCCACCTCGCAATCACCCAATTTTTGGTAGAAACATTTTTATTTGTAACACGTGAATTCAGAAGTGATAACTTCTCTGAAATGAAACATACCGTTTAATGTAAGTAATAAATTTGAATAACAGAGTGAAAAAAAATTCAGGAACATGATGAATTCTAAATTAATGGATAGATATGGTTCAATTTGTGTTTAATCCACGTCTATAAGACTACGAGGCTCAAGCTCCATAAAGCATGAATAATTTAACGAGAAATAAATCTCTCCCTTTTAATGCAATTGGACAGGACCTCAGACGATTTATTTACCGATCAATAAATCGCGAATGCGGGTCCGGCAGACGCGCACGCGTTGCTCACGTGTTTCGCGGAGTCTCAAACGTGTAATAGGCGCGAGTCGTAAATAATAATGCTGTATACAAACACATCTACAATATACAATGTGTCCAAACTCTAAATCTAGTAAGCTTGACAGCTTGACTATACGTTGTATATGGATGAAAAAATCTCATAAGCATAATCTGAGTCGTAGACTTCAAATCATGGCGTTTCCGCATATTTTCCCCGAAATCCATTTCTTTACGTAGAAACTGAAACCTATAATTTACTCAGATAATACTAATCACATTTTATAATTAAAAATAGATGATGAGATACACATCAGCTTCGGAATAATGGTCGAGAATTAACCGGATTATAAACTATTTTTTACATTGATTAATCATAATCTAGAATTATGTATAATTATGTCAAAAATTCAATTATCATATCCATTATGACATTACGTTTTTTGTGTATAAAATTAAAAGCAATGAGAGATTAAAATCCCTTTTAACTTTATTTCACGACGAGGCATCCCCTTGTGTACAATTTTTCTGCTTTTTTTTCTTATGGGATTTGAATGAAGACGGGCATCATGTATGTTGAATCTGAGATGAGACATTGGTACAAAATTGGTGAGTTTCGCGTGGCCGAGGAGGGAGTTAAGGGATGGGCAGAATCCGCAAAAACGATCCATAAAGAATAAACTTTTCAGCTAGTGAAAACATACCCTTGGACACCCGCTGCTACCTACACCAAGGGATATTCTCCCCCGGCTGCTGAGGACCACTCTCTGGTATGTCGAACAAGAAGGATGAAGGACACTCCGGCGTATGGTGGATGTTGGGCATAGCGACCAATTGCATCCCGGAGAGTCCCCGAAGAGATATAAGATAGCGATTTATGTTCACAGTTTCCGGACGACGGTATATGATACTACATTACTTATCGAAGAAAGGAGTAAGGCAAAATCGTCATATAGCTCGGGAAACGACCATTGACAAGTGTTTTCTTTAACGAAGAAAATGTCATTTTAATCGCGATATTTACAGATTTTTGGAAATTCTCTTAAATATCATGATAATGAACTGAAAGATTATTCACGATTACTTTATTGGGATTTTTTCATAGAACAGGAAATTCTCTACAAAATATTCATTGAACATTTTTTCGCAGGGTTGATAAATTTACCGTGATGTCATCGGCGTTTGAATGCAATTTTATATAAATTAAATTTTGAACAGATAAATGTTGAACGGTTTTTTCAAGTTGATTGGCTTTTATTGCTTTCTTTGTAGGAAATTTTATTCGCTATAAAATTATGTTTACGTCATTTTAATGGGATTTTTTTCTCAAGGAACATAAAACATTATTTAACGACCGTATTATTTTTCTATGTCATCGTTACGAAAAATCTTTAAAAAATGCCACGAGTGATCTCTCTAAATCGTTCAATTTGAAGCTTATTTTCCAGGTGAGCTTTTTTTCGACGTCGTTCAATGATTTTTGATGAATAACGTCGATAAAATTATGATAAAACAACTGTTGGTTTTACATTTTTAATTAAAATAGTGATGATTAGCCGCAAACCGTCGGTACCTTTGTAGATTGCAATATTGGATTAAGTTTCTGTGACTGGAGCTTCTCTCGTCAGGAGAAAACTTAGCTCTTCGGCCCGTTGTCCTAGTTGACCCAGGCCACTTGTTTGAAATCGAGACACCGAGGTTTACATTTGTAAGAGTATATTACTGCTCGCGGCTTGTGTAAGCTGGAAGAGAGACCGTGGAAAGGGAGGATAGAGGGTGGCAATTAATTAAAGCGCTCGGCACCAACTTGATAACGTTTTCCTGAAAGTGGAGAAAGAGAATAAGAGAGAGAGAGAGAGAGAGAGAGAGAGAGAGAGAGAAGAGAGCAAGTGGTTGAGCAAGTTGGTCGAGCTTTCGTACTAATGCACGCAAATCTATCAAATACCAACAAAATAATAGAGTAAGAATAACTTTTACGTAATAGTTTGTAATTATGCGGGGTAAGAAAATAAAGAGAGGAAGAGAGAAAATGAAAGACTTAAGCGAAAGTGACACACGCGAATATTCGCGTAGTCGGATCAGCCTGTTTTCCTGGTCACCGCGCACAGTTTCACTCCGGTGTTTTTGACGTTACGTCGTTTCTTCTCGTAGTACTCTATTATAAATATCTATACATATATGTTTGCCACAAATTTTACACGCGGAACACACTCTTCCCGCGTAGAATATAACGAGGACAAAGTTTTTCGTGAAACTACCTCGTTATATTGTACTAAAAGTTACCGGTATTTTTACCATCTACTCGTCCTGTAAAAAGAGCTTCAGCTGCGACCTCCTTCCTATCATATTTTCAATGAGCCTGTTTTTCTTTACTCCTAACTCACTTCGGAAGGTAGATACCATTTCAGTAAGTTTTTTTTAAATTATTTAATTTACGATTGAATTAATTATTTAATTTAATTAATTATTTAATTTACGATTGAAACGAGGGAAATTTAAGATTCGATAATATTGTTCTGATTGTAAGGTCGTGTGCTTAACCCTCAACGATCACATTTCGATAGAATATCATTACAGTCGCATACTGGGATGACCCCCAGTGACCAATGAGGGTTAAGGATATGCTGGATCATCAAAATAGCACGGAATCGAGTCAAAATTTATGAAGTTGGCTTATTTAGTTTTTCTGCTGTGCTAATACAATTTTCAATCAAAATGACCACTCAGTAGATTTTATTAGAAGGCTTGTTCGGAACAGCTTTGTTCCGGCTCCAATTATCAAAAGGACATCTTAAAAATTCAAAAGATTTTGTTCTTTAGAAATGTGATTTTGAAATTTAAAGAAAAAAACATTAGATTTCCCTTTTTCTATGTCACTTGAAAAAGCGCTTCGAGAGGCATGTTGAAGCGATAAACAGGGTGCATAATTAAGTCTTTGGTAATCCTGCTGGCGTCCGAACAGATAGATTTTCAGCGGACCTCCACATTCACATAAGGTTATACAATTTAATAAATCAATTCACAGCTAGGCTTCGTCGAGATCAGACCAGTAGTTCTGAGATATTATGCACATTTATCTACAATTGTACCTTTCATACATCGTTGATTAATTAATGACAAAAAATTACTTTGCTTTACGTAATTTCATTATTGTTATAAACGTTATTTCATGGAATAACTGATCACATTGTTTTTTGTGTTGTTTTTCATCCCTGTATTTCCATCGGCAGTATACAAATTATTATTATTATTATGATTATTGTTATATATAGGTATATGGTTACACACATCCGAATGTATTTAAATCGATCAACAGCAACACGTTACAATCAGTAGCATTATCTACGACTATTTGAATAGTCATTGAAAGCATGTTCAATCAACGCAGAATTTGAAATGTGCTGATCTGCGTTGCTGTTGGTTAGGTGATGGTAGGAATGGGCTTATCAGGAATTGAAATTCACGGCGGACAGATATACGCTTAGGCAGGGGATAAACGTGGGTGTGGAAATGAGAGGCGTGTTTGAACCACTTCCTGCCGAAGCTTTGCAAACGTAAGCGCACTCTGTTAGTGCCCTATGCTTATTGCTACGCTATATAATCTGATGGACGAACCAGAGCTTTCGTATCACAACCCACCACAACGATATACACTATCAACAATCCTCATATAACAACATATACTCACGAAGAAGCATACAAGATCTCATCTGTCTGTGAGAGTTGATATAACACAGATGACCGATCTCATTGACGTGTATACGCTCCACTGACATATAGAGCGCTCCAAAATTGAAGATCAACTTTACAGAATATACATATCGTCTAAAACTAAACAGAAACACATTTCTCGCTTCTACACTCCGTCCATGAGATATTATTCACTTGGTAAGAATGTCTCGAAATACTTTCTGCACACCAATTGTGTTTCAATGTTGCAAGACTTTCTCACCAACTCAATAATAGATTAGGAATTGCCAATACAGTGCACCGTGAGAACAAGGAAGTCAGGGATTATCTCCGTATCATTTGCGCTCAACAGATAGGATTCAGTGTTATTGTTCGAAGCACCATAACGCCGAAGGCTAAAACGTGCTAATTAATTAGGCTTGAGCGCCAATCCGGAACGCGGATTGGCTAGTACTAATTTATTAATATTTCATTAATGTGTTAACGGTGAGGAAAGTGGTTGAGAACTCTTTCCTTTGAAATTTCGCAGTAATTATTGTTTCTGCAGCTTGATTATGCTCCTTTGTAACAATCTGTATACATAAATTTACACATACTTGCCGGACCCACGCGGCAACGCTCTTGTAACCAACGAAGCGTACATGCGATTCTGCATCCGTTGTTTATGTTTAATCTGTGCGCATCGTTCCCCGCCCCGGTCCTGGTGTAGAGAACTCTGGTCAAACTACTTGGAACATTACTATTGGATCACAGTTTTCGAATTCGTAGAAAAAAAATGTATAGAAGCGTTTATAGATAAATGCTTGCGGCTATTTCGGTATGTGATTTAATAATTCTCATCTTTTTTCATTTAATAAAACTAACATATTTTATTCGTCTCTATTATGAAAAAAAGTCTCTCGCCGATTTATACAGTTCTACATATTTATTATAAAGCAGAAATATAATTTTATAGTATAATTTAAATAAAAATAATTCTTTTTATCATAATTACGATATATTTTTAAGGAAATACAAAGAACTTCGTGACAGTAGAGGATTTTTCCTTCCCCTTATATAAATTTTTTATGTTCACTTCACTAACATTTTTTTTCGTATTTCTGTATCTGATCTGGAAATTTTCATGTGAAAAAATTCACATATTGAGAATTGCAGAACTTTTGGAATCATCCTTCGTGTACACGCTATTAACGCTAATAAAGGGTTTCGTTTGTATGGTTACTATAACTGTATGAAGTGTATTGAATCAGTTTGTCACAAATATTTTCCTTATCCACATGGAGTGTATGGAATTTTTATAATACAGACCTGTCCTATTTTTCGATTTTCCTATTTTTTCATATTATTTAATAAGGTTCACTTCCATTACACCGAATCTCCATATTTTCGAGAAAGAAACACAATGTAAATTTCCATTTGTATTTAAAATTACACAGTAAAGAAAATTTTTCAAAGGTTGTTGAAAAGAATTTCTTACTTCTCGAATTCACAGTTAAGGGGTCCCGGTGGTCTAGAGCTCGAAAATTGTAGGTATATTGCGGATTTTTTTTTTATCATAAAAATAAAGAAAAACGATACTTCAACT
Source organism: Rhimphoctona megacephalus (assembly GCA_963989365.1). NCBI lineage: Eukaryota > Metazoa > Arthropoda > Insecta > Hymenoptera > Ichneumonidae > Rhimphoctona > Rhimphoctona megacephalus. The sequence continues at coordinate 8,224,319 of OZ022414.1, forward strand.
TTTCAGGCTTATTATAACATCAATTGTGAATACAAAAAAATTTATTTTGAAATTAAAAAAAAAATTTATTATAGTAGAAATGCCGCTGAAGTTGACCCTCTTGAAAAATTGGACCTGGACGATATTAGTCATTTTGGATCTATTATTTATCTGAAAAATAAAAACCAGAAAAATTGTCAATCAGTATGAGTGCAGTTATGGACGGGACTAATAAAAAAAAAAAAATTGAAAATTGACAAAATGGCGCGCTTTTGAAAGTGAAGTTCTAAAAATCGGGGTTTTTTTTACCAGTTATTTAATTAAAAAAATAGGAAATTATTGGAATAAAAACATGATTCTAGTCCCGTCGATAGCCATTCATGTTATGAATAACATATCCAAATTTCAGGTGATTCGGTTGAATAGTTTTTTTTTTCTATAACATCATGCCAAAAAAAGTAGTTTTGAGATAAATGAGTTTAAAGTTGCTGCCTCGCTCCGAACAATACATCTATTGACGGAGCGAGCGGACCGCTCTCTACCTGCTAAACCGGCTGTAGAAGCAAGAATATTGTGAATATCCTTACGAAAATTTCACAGTATATTCTCGAAATACTATACTATCGAAATATACAAAAAAAAAACGATTTTTTTTAAATTCTAGACCACCGGGACCCCTTAAAAACTGGATATCTGAAAAAGAGCCCTGAAGAAATAACGTTTTAGCGGTAGTTACAAAGTCCTCCATAAAAGTCACGAGTGAATGACCCTCAAATTTTTATCCCATAAAACACAATGGCCTGCAAAAAATGTACGAAAATTGCGAAGATTCCGATCGTTTTTTTTTTTTTTTTTTAATACACGAATAAATTGTTAATAAACTTCGTAGTAGCACCATATCAGAGAGGGGTGGTGATGGTAAATTATTTGTCTACGAGTTAGAAGAGGTGAAGCAAAAGGGAAGAAAGTAAAACATCAGAGAAGGATGCGGTGGTGAGGATGGTAGGTGAGATATTGGAAAAGCCATTAGGACTCACCACTTTATTGTGGCCAGGCACTTTAAAAGCCACTACCGTCCAACCCACTAGCCTGAGCGCATCCGGGCTGTGGGCAGCGGAGTTCCACAGCGCTGAGGAGTCGAGGGGAATGTTGGTATAGTTGATGTGGTCCTGGTAATACAGACAATCCTATATCCCTTTCCTCTTTTCTCGATTGTTTCATTTCAAGCCATCTTCAACCCTAACAGCTGTGGTACCTAAAAAAAAAATGAGTACAGGCGTGCGAGAAAGGCGGACAAAGAAAAAGTCCTTCAAATGAAAATAAAACAATGGAAGGTGGACAAGGTTGTGCAAATCCTTTTTCTTAGCACGTTTCATGGATTCGAGATTTTCTATATATTTACAGATATACCTATACACGTGTGTTTGTGTGTGTGTTTTTAAATATATACCGACATAAAAACGTTTAGACCACGTGGCATACGACAATGTCTATAGATCCAACTTTCCAGAAACTCCGTTTGCGGGGGTTGTAGATTCTATATATCGCGTGTGCTGGCGTGTGTTCCGGCGTTTCTTTTTAACCCAGCAATCCTGTTTCCCCCCGTACGGTTACCAACTCTACCTCATATGAGTAGTGCAGACCCACTTCTCTTTTTAACCTTCTTTTTTGTTAACCTCCCTCTTTCTCTTCCCCTATTTTTTCCCCCTTGACTTTTTCTTCCCTCTCTCACTCTGACACTTTATCCTTTTTCGTCTTTTTTCGTTACACGTTTTTCTCACCCCTCCTCTAACGAATAACCGATGGAACATATAACGGGAGGAAAAAACGTAAAAAGTATACTAACCACTATTTTATGCTCATAAACAACTGAGACGGAGTCATATGTTGACTTATTACCAGGCGAACTGGAAGCCTTCCCAGTATGTTATTATAACGTTTGAGATTGTGGTCAAACCGTCACGAAAGTCGATCCTAAACGTACTGGGCACCTCGCGCAACACTTTTCCCTGAATCTACTTCAGAGCAATGAAATATTGACCTCTAAGAGTCCAAAAGACGAGAAAATGACATGCCATGCACCGGAGCACATAAAGATCAAAATCTTAGAATATTCGTCACCTTTCCGCTCTCTGCGATGGTTATAAATTATCAATTAAAACCGTAAATTAGCAGAATCACACGGTTTAACGGATTAAATTTCATAAAAAGTATACAACGTTAAAAAACTGCAAAAAATTTTTTGTTTTTTTGATAATTTGATAAATTTTATAATTTTTGATGCATGAAAGATGCTCAAAAAACTATTTAGAAGCCTGCTTCAATTTCTCTTATTCCAAAATTATTCCCATACCAACTCGACCATCAATTCCGTTAAACTATTATCAATTTTATAATTTGGAATATTTACTGAAATCTTACAAATGCGAACATAATTTAATAATAACTTTTTATATCTAACTAAAATAATGTTAACTATAACATTTAGAAGATTTTAATCAGCTACTACATGATGATTTTTCAGGACTACCCTCGTAGACTTGGGGTAGTCATGGTATTTCTGACTAAATGCACGTGGTCCATTTTAAAGTTGCTTATCGGCACGAATTAATCTAATTATACTGGAGGCTTATGCGTGGAAAGTTCATTTACCGGAGCTCCAAGTATACGTTCTCGTAATGTCGGCCGAGGCTAAACGATTTGCTTGTCTGCTGTGCTGGTTCATATACAGAACGTTGTTTCAATGGGTTTACTCAGCTATGATTATGGGGCTGGGGAACAAAAAAAACCGTGGAGATCGGCCTTAGGGAGCTGCTTTATTTATGCAAAGGCACGTTGGGGTAGTATGAAAACACTGTTAACTATATCTACCCATCCTACGGTAAACATATCCGTAACTAATATTATTGTACTTAATTTTTTTTTTTAATATTTAATATTTTTAAATATTAAAATATTTAATATTTAAATTTGAATATTTAAGAGTGAAAACACCGATCTGGAATTTCACACAGACATTTTTCCATGTTGCGTCAAAACCGAAAACATTTCACGTTGTAAAAATGAATTCCATTTGAACAAACAAAAAAAATTATAATGATGAATATTTTATGCCAATAATATAAATTCAGTAAACAAATAAAACTAATAACTATAATAATAATATATAATAAATAATATAATAATATAAAATAAATAATATAATAATAAATAAACAGTAAACTAATAAAAATATAATATTGTCACATTTTTTTTAATTTGCATTATTTATAATATACAAAATTAAAGGACAGAGAGGTTGAAAATAGTAATTAAGAAAAGGTATTCTTCAAATATTATTGTAATGATATATAATAATTTTCTTTTGTCGAATATTTTGTAGGAACAAAAGAGTATTGCTAAAAAATAGTTTACTTAAAAATTCGTCTTGCATTCTGTAAAATGATATTTCTATTGCTATCATATTGGTTATATTTACCATAAGTGTGTTGGGTAACCAAATGCGATCGACCTAACTAACCCGCGTGTGTTGGTTACGTCGAGACGATTTCATCGTCTGAACAGCACAAGGATTTACCACTGCAAAGTAGTAGAAATAATGGACAGGCAGTGCTAGTGGGAACGTCGGGCGCCAGCCGGAAGGGAGTTGGTGCTGACGCTTCGGGGATGCTCTCTATATCGAAACGTACTAATCCAGAAAGAGAAAGGAAGAGAGGAGAGAGAATAGCTTACTATTCTCTTCTCAATTTTCCTAGGCAGCAGTTGAGCCAGCAGCAAAAGTCGAGGTCTGTGGCGTCCTGGCACCGAGCTTTCAAGTAACAAAGCGATGGGATTAAAAACGGTTCGACGATTAAATTTCCCCCTATCTCCTTTTCTCGGTTTCTGGCAAAAAGGTTTTCTTTCTGTTTCACTCTCCCTACTCTCGCTCTCTTTCTCTCTCACGCTGCCTTTTCTTTTTTTTTGTTTTCGCTCTCTTTTTCTTGCACTTGTTCTCCCCGTTTATAACTTCGAATTTTCTTTTCCTGTTTCTCGCAGCTGCCTCTCATATCCGCTTAATTCTCTCATCGCCTTATGCTACGCCTCAGTACTTTTATCTTCTCACTCTTCCCTATTTCTTACTATCAAGATAAAAGCTTTTCCTTGCATGTTGATGGAAATTCGTCAAATTTTTATTGCACGAAACAAAAAAATGGTTAAATTGCAGATTTCACGTGAATCCAAGAAAATAGAGCACCCACAGCTCAATTTAAAAATATGAAAAACATTACCCATCCACTTATATATTCACTATTGATTACACCAGGTTTTTATCTAAAAAATATATGACGGCATAGAAAGATTGCGATCTTTCCTCTGATTGGAAAAATAATGAATCTCGTCTCTTTAATTTATTCATGTCCTTTCAGCGGCTCCGAATTATCGTCTTATCGCCTATCCCCTTTATCCTAGTAAATCGGCTAACGTCAGGATAACTGTACTGAAACTTTGACGCCTCATAACTCATGAAATTCCAAAGCAAATTCAATTTAATTGTGTTTAATTGAAGAGCTCTTAGAGCAAGCATCAAGTTTTTGGAATAAAGAATTTGTATCATTATTTCAAAATTTCGAGGTTACTTTCATGTCACCTTGATATTTTAGTCCAAAGTCAAACGAACTAATACACAACATTGTCTCCCATACTGAACAGAACAACTGTTTTTCGAAATATTTTTTTTCTGGTACACAATATTTTGTATGTATCCAAAAATGTATCATAAAATTTGTACGAGAAGATTTTGTAAAGGCCGACCGTGCGATAAATTTGGGCTGTGCATTCTTTAATAAAAGGAGGTTAAAAATAGGCCACAATGACAAAGTAAATTCGCAGAATTTTTACTACAGTAAAGCAAGTCTCAGTGGGCCATTTGCATCGTCCATTACGAGAAACGAGCGTCGATTCGAAACACGAAATTTTTCAAAGCAAGAGTGGCCGCTGGTCGTAAAATCTTGATGCTTCGTTGCTTTTCGGCATCCTTTTCACTCTGCCTCTCGTTGCTTTCTTTCTTTTTTTTATGGCACTCTTCTCTTTTGTAAAAGATATCAGGGGAGGCCCTCAGAGGGTGCTGGTGACCGTATTCTAAGATGTCTTCTTGCCTCTTGAAATGTCGTTTCTTGACAGTGCTCCCAGAATCCTCGTTTCTCTATCCATAGTGTCTATTCGAGTTTGCTGATATCGCATGTGGTACGTCGTAAAACTGTGGTCCTATATATATGCAAGGAGTACTGCAGATCGGAATCGTCCTTGCATACTTGAGAAACTCGGTACGTTATCGAGATTGCAGCGCTGTTTTTTATTTTTTCATTTCATAGATTAACAAAAACGATTTATCTTGGCCAACTCTATCTTGGAAATTGAAAATCCGCATTTCGAATTAAAAATGATTGCTTTGAAAATAAAATATATAAATTATTTAACATAAATAAATATTAAATGGATACAAAAAATACAGGCAGCCTTACTTCACCATCGCAATAATAACTGACCTCTATTCCTGTAAGTCAATCTTTTCACGAGAAAATAGCAAAAAAGTCTAGATAACACTCTTCTGAAATTCCAGATGAAAAAGAATCATTCCCCGTCTCAATGGAATAGACCACATGTACAGCAACTATATAGGGTTGTCTGGTCGAGACGTTGATTGGCTTATCGCCTTGGCGGCAGTTCTGTTCCAATTAACGGGTTGAGACATTCCCTGAAGCAGAACAGCTAATAAGCAAGCTGCCGTAGTTGGTTTCCCGTCTTCGTTTAACCTCTACCGCCCCTAACTCACGACCGACGGATACGAAGTATATAGCATGCGGTCTGAAAGAAACTTCTCAGGTCGAAATTTACGAACTCGTGTTGCTTTCGTTTGATTCATTGATGATCTTCTTCCCTGAATGTTAAAGCAAATTTTTACTCCTTATTGAATACAGTACAACCCTTAAACTTGAATAAAATCCTGTATCATATTCGATGAAATATATATTCTGTAAAAATAATTTATAAAATTATGTTAAACATTTTTTTCAATCAAACTATTCCAAAACTTTGAACAGAAATTGATATTTGTTTTGATATTCACTTACATAAAGATTTTAGATCTGTAAAATTGTCC